>OVAN01002875.1:5032-31402 GCA_900406275.1 Anastatica hierochuntica
GCTTTCGTAGTGTTTACAAAGAACTTATCCTAAAATACCCATAACAATTTGGAGTTAGAAGGAGGGTAACATCAACAAACTACTAAAAAGATAATATTGACGCTAGATGCTCACACCGACTAATCTGAGTTATGAAGAAATGAGGTCTTAGCTGGAGGTTCTAAAAAAACAATTCGAGGAGATGGAGCAGGCTAGAAAAGACCAAAGTACTGTCGAAACTAATATAACAATTGTGGTAAAGCTTCAGCCCCTCCAGCAGCATATCAAATTTGCACAAAAAGGATGGAGGAGAATAATCAATGCATGCAAATAATACCACCGAACGATGGGAGCCAGCAGCGAGTGGGAATCAAGCATATAACGTACAAAACCCTGGAAAAGATGTGCGTATGAAAGTGCATGAATCGAATTAGGGTTCTTCTTTTTGCTTGTATAAATTTCGCGAATATGATGCTTCCATATCTTTGAAGAAAGATACGAATATATTCCAATTTCGTGTTTATATCAACATAAAAAAATATTTCCCTTTATTTTTGGAGGCTTAGGATCAAATCCTTTAAGGCTTTTGTGTTTTGTTTTGGTTAGGACCATGGCTTTAGCTCGTGATTAAAGCAGAAGTCTTGGTATAAACGATTCGTGACTAGGCTAATCTTACAAACTCTTAAATCAAAAAAAAATATTTTCAAATGAGCCAAATAAATAACGAACTTTTTAAAAATGGTCATTTTAATCTCAAACTTTAGTTGACCAAGCCATTTTAGACTAAAAAAAAGTCAACCGTTAAATCTAACTAATGTTGACTTTGTCGTTAGCTTAAATGGCTTGGTCAACTAAAGTTTGGGTTTAAAATGACCAATATAAAAAATTGAGGTTTAAAATGGCCGGAAAAAAGTTGAAGGTTTTTTTGGCTTCAATTTGAAAGTTCAAAGTTTTTTTGGCAGTTTTCTCCTTATATATATATATATATGTGTGTGTGTGTACGTACTATAATAAATACTTACTTTTTTGTAACTCCTTAAAAAACTCCCATTATAATTAATCATTACACAAGTATATATATGTGCATCATTTTACCTAAATCAATTGAAGACTTTTACCGTAACCTTATGAATTCTAATCCTTCTACATATTAAAAAAGAAAGAAGTGTACTTAAGTGACTTTTGTCCATGTGTAGTTTATAGTTGAGTTTTTGAGTTAAACGTTATAATTTGATTAGTCGATAATTTTTTTAATTTTGGTGATTTTTTATTTATTTTAATCGAACCTCTATAAAGAAAAATAAAACATGAAGCAACTTATAGAGATTGTCAAACAAAATTTTATTATAAACATGTTATTTATGACAAATATATTGCCAAACACTTATTAATAAAAATTATTTTTACAATAATCTAAAATTTAATTAAATTTCCAAATTTTAAATAATAGCAAAACAAATGAAAATTGTAAAAAATGATAATACAATATAAAAAGTTGTCCACATGATTATACGTTGTTTGAATTTAATATTTTAAAAATAATGATACAAAATATGGTCTCGTGAACATTTATTTATATTCTTAACATTAATTTTTAATAAATCTATTAATTTATAAAATTAAAGTATATTGAATATTTTAATTTTATTATCATCTTTTACCATGATTTATAATATATAATCAGATAATTATAAAATATTTAATATTTTCATTGTATATTATAACATTTAGTATACTTTTGGAATAATATATTTCATGAATTCAAAATTTTAGTAACTTTCCATATAATATTGCTATTGATTGATTGATATGTTATCTCTCAGTAAAATCAAAAATATGTTATATATTTCAAAATAAATTATAGTAATAATTTTAAACGTTAAAAACGGAAATTACATGGCTTGTAGTTAATTTTAATTATTATATGGAATTCATGATATATGGTTAGAATATTTATAATAATTTATATTTACTGTGTAATGTTTTTCTTAAAAATTGTGATAATGCCTTAATTTACAGGATTTGCCTTCTTTCCTTTATAAAGAAACTAAATACAAAATCAAATATATTTAATATTATTTTTACTAAATATTATACATCAACTCAAAATATTTAAAGTGAAAATTAAGTTAATGAATATGGAAATTGCAATTTAATTTCTATATTGACTTACTATGACTATATTTGATTAAGAAAATCATATTAAATTTCCCTTGATTGGGCTTCTATAATCATAACTTATGAAACTCGAAATTTAATGGAATTTTTGAATTGATAATGGAAATAAGACAGACTGGAATTTATTTATTTAACGAAGTGTATTAATTGTTTGATGTTAAAAATAATCATATAGACTTGATCTACAAGCCATATTAACTATATATATGTGGTATGTCTAAACTTTTAGAGTCATCCGATCTTTTAAACATAAGAAATGTATCATAACGTTTCTAGAGTTTTCACTTTTTCAGAGTTGATTTGAATGTTTTGAAATCTTCGTTTGACACTTTTAATACTAATAATTTGTTTCCTTCCAGCTTGTGTTTTCGTCAGCCATTGTGTATGACTCAACAAAGAAGTTCCTTGCACATAGGAGTTTCCAATTTCTGCATTGGCCCATTTAGACGAACAAAGGTTTGGTTCCTAAATCCATAGTGGTTTTTCTTCGGATAATGATGTGAGTGATCCTGAAAGTATGATCGCTTTTGTTTTGGTTTGGTTTTTGATAGCTACGTTGAGAAGAAAAGAAGAAGACTTAGATTAAGAAACAACAAAGGACCATACTTTTTTCTTGTTTTTTCAAAGAAGGGAGAAAGGAGAGAGATCTTTTTGAAAGATTTTGATTGATTTGATTCTCTTTGTTGATCGTTTAGGTTTCGGTGTATGTATTTAGGATTTAGTAACTTTTCATATAACTTCGCTATTCACTGATACGTTATCTGTCAATAAAATTGAAAATATGTTGTATATGTCAAAATTAATTTATTGTAGTTAATTTTATGTATTATACGTAATTCATGATATATGGCTGAATGTTTATAGTAATTTATATTTACTGTGTATTTAATGTTTTTCCTAAAAAAATTTGATAATGTCTTATCTACAAGATTTTCCTTCTTTCCTTTACAAAGAAATTAATACAAAATCAAAATACATTTATTATTATTTTTTTTACTAAATATTCTACATTTACTCGAAATATTTAAAATAAAAATTAAGTTAACGAATATGGAAATTGTAATTTAATTTTTATCTCGACTTTCGATAGCTATATTATTTGATTTTTTTAACGCCAAGATTTTATTAATATTGAAACAGACACATACCTGAAAATTACAAGACGAAAGAGAAAACAACGATAAACATGATGTATAACAATGATCATACATATTCTATTCTTGGATGGTTTTCCAATGATCCATTGATGACAGTTCTATCAAAAGTTAATTTTACTTCATACTGTTTGTTCTCCTTTTATCCACAAACTATATTATTTGATTAAGGAAATTGTATTAAATTTGCTTTGATTGAGCTTCAATATAAATATAACTTACAAAACTCTAAATTTTTGATATATTCCCGGAGCCTTGAGAAGGTCATAAATTTTTGTAGTTATACATCGTTGACACTAAAAACGAGATTAAAACATAATTGACGCTTATGACGGGTACTTTTTGCGAACTCTAATAAATAATGACATATTTGATTTTACACCATGCATTGTAAACAAGTATGATTGAAAATTATAATTATTACGAATCTTTTATAGGTCCGACTAAGCTGGTGTTGCGAAACTAAGACTGATAGTTGTGCTTATTCTGAAAAACATGTTAGACAAGTGGAATCCTCACGTCCAAGCTTTTAGATCGACAAGGGATATATTTAATGAAGAAGGATCCACATGTTATCAAATGAGGTTAATCGAAGCTAAGCAATCCGATGTCCAGATCCATAATCTACCAACTGCAAATGAAGTGGCTGCTTTGATACCTAGAGATTTTTCTTTAAATACGAAGACACGTGATACTGTCTTCAAGAATACAAGTGGTAAGTTACAAAGGATAAATGAATTACATCCAGCTTACTACATGTCGTCTAACCTTTGCGATTTATTACAAGAACATTTATATTTTTTTAGCTTTAATTTAAAAGTCTCTCATAACATGTGGAACAATATTGATTACAATTTTAACATTTATAGATGATACTGGCCAAATAGTCTATTTTGGTTCTATAAAAAAATGATCAAAAGAAAAGATAATGTACAACACTTTGTTGAGATAGGTAACCAAGAATAAAATTATATTTAATTTTCATAAAATTAAATATAAATATAATTATACTAATTATTTTGCAAATTTACTAATACAATGATTTTTACTCTATGAAAACTTACGTGAAATAAGTACACGATAATGCACGAAATAACATGTGTGAAATGATTACTTTATTTTTATTATTTGTATATTTTGCCTTAATAGCAATCATTAAATTTCGTAGGAGTTTAAACAATTTCTAGCACATGGAATTCAACACAAATCTTTATTAATCCATCGGTGAATTTAGTCGTCCAGTTTAAAAACATTGTAATTAATTTTATAAAAATATTAAATTTATAATTGCTTACTAGTTCCATCGTTAGATTTTTTATAGTCTTTTTATTGGATTTTTTTGTCTTGAATTTTGGGTTTACATTTTTAGTTTTATTAGTGACTAGAATATTTGATATTTAAATTAATTTTGTAATGATATTTCATTTATATAGACTAATATATAGTATCTGGAAAAAAAAAAGAGACTAATATATAGTATATGCACATTTTCTATTCCGTAAAATCGATCCCAAAAGAGATTTAAGATCATATCATGAATATTTAATATTAAAATCTGATTAACAAATGCTACAAAATATATAAATATTTTTGAAATTATGAATAACATAAACTAAATAAACTTTAAAAATATGTAAATTACCAGATATACAAAGTTAATACTTTACTAAAACTTCACGTCCCCACAAAGTGCCGACTAGTTACCTAGTAAATTTTGAAAACAGTGTAATGAATGTGAACCTGATATTAAGATTATTCGTCTGTTTTTACTTTTTTTTCTTGTGTAGTCGTCGTCTCAAATCTCCGGTTCGAAGCACAGATCTCCGTCGGCTTCAAAGAATCTTCGAGTCGTTCTTTGCCGCATCGAATTTTGAGATCTGAGGAGCCATGAGCAGTGAAGGATCCGCCGGAAAGGTACTTACGTCTCCGTGTTTGGAATTCGATGTAATCGAGAGAGAGTTCGCACTCCTCCTCTCTTCCTTAATCTACTATAGCTCCGCTGTCTATTATCTTAGCAATTTTTAATTGTTAGATCCAAAAATTCTTGTTTTGTTGCTTGTGCTACTGTTTTGATCATCCGCTTCGCATGCTTTGTCAATTTGGAACACGAATCTCGAATTTTCTTTCAGTGTAGTTGAATTTCTTAGAAATTGAACTGCGATTTGTGTTCATGGACTACTGTCAAAACTATTTAGCTTTAGATTCGCTGAGATGGATTGTGAATCTCCACAAGCTATTGTGTATCAATCAATTGCACGTCTTGATTCCCTGGATTTTGCACAAAAGATGACATTTTTAATATCAATGACTTGGCCCTTTGGATCAATGTAGGTAATGGGTTCAATAGGCTCTTTTGCTTTGCTTTGGTTTACATTCTTCTGAATGCACAGGCGGCTGCTGCTGAAACGAAAGGATTGAACCCGGGATTGATAGTGCTGCTTGTTGTTGGAGGCCTGCTTCTGACGTTCCTAATCGCGAATTACGTGATGTACATGTATGCTCAGAAGAATCTACCTCCTAAGAAAAAGAAGCTCGTCTCAAAAAAGAAGCTCAAGCGTGAGAAACTTAAGCAAGGAGTCCCCGTGCCCGGTGAGTAGATGATTCCAGCTTCTTCTTAAATGGTTGGCACTACAATATACCCTCGCGGTTTTTCGTTCTTCTCTTGTCATGATAATGTCGATGACGCTTTTGTATGGTTCAACTAATAATGGAGATTAGAACTCAGCCCTTCTTGTAAGTTTGAATCTCTTAACTTCTGCTTCTCTTACATATTTCTTTGCAGTTGTAAAGTCGCACCGTTAGTTAAAACTTAATATGTTTGCGTAACAATAAAGATATACATATGTGTTTATGCAAGAGAAAAAAGAGACGACAAATTACACCAAAGTGAAGTGTTTATTCAAAAAAAAAAAAAAAGACATCATATTGGTTCGACTTCCACACAAGCACTTATTACAACAACGACGTGTATGCAAATATAACAAGTGCTAGTTATACCTCTCGACTCGAAAGCAAACTTTACTTACGACCCATGGTTTGTTCACCCGGTGGGAGCACGACAACAGTGGACTGAGCATTAAATCCCGGGTGAAGTACCTTCCTGCGTAGCTCCCGGCCTTCTTGGCAAAGGGCACATGTATGGCAAAGGACGTGTGTCACAAAGTCACAGGTTGTCTCCATATGTTCCCTTTGCATCTCATCCTCTATGCAGCTGCCGCAGCAACCACATGACCTGTTCATAGCCTCAAAGCTTCCCTGTTTTTACCCAATGACAAACAAACGACTACTGAATCCAAAGAGGGGGAAGACATAAATAGGTTTTGAAACAGGAGTATTATAATGGACAGGCCTAGCCACTCGAAAGCTTATAAGACCAGGCTTGTCATTCAACGAGTCATATATATTCGACAGAGGTTGTGAATTGCGTGGAATACAACCTAATATCCCTCAGGGTTAAGCCCCACTCATCATCATACAAGAAATCAACAAGAGATATAAGGACAATCTCTTCTTAAAGATCAATTTTTTCACCCAAATTTACATCCAAGCAAACCAAACGAAGGAAACAGAATCATTACCTCAAGGTTAAACTTTCGGCGAATGGCAGAACGGCTAGAATAAGAGAACCATGGAGCAAGGCAGTTCCAGCCAAACAAAGAATTACCGATAAAGTACAATCCCAAATAAGTCAGGCAGTGGTTCGAAAACGTTCCCGGAGCAGACCCGAGCCTCTCTGCATTGGTTCCGTACAGCACACAGGGAGCCACACTTCCAAGGAGACCTAAGAAGAAGCCATTATTATTATTATCTCATCACTTTTTCTTCTATTGATTCTCCTTACAGATGAACTCAATAAGATCTGAAAATTTGACTCTTCAACAACCCAACCAGATCATCAAGGGGGATAGATCACAACAATAAATCCAATTCAATCACAAAAAAGAAAGACGAAATTACTCACAAACTTCGAGATCGCTGCTACAGAATTCATCATTCCGGCCAAGACAGGAAAAGAGACCGGAATTCCACTGGTTTCTCCCGATCGGCTCACCAATTACGCTACCATGACTCACCGGCAATCCATCCGCCGTCCACCCGTATGCCTCCGCCGCTGGAGGAGACACAATCGACGCCGTCTTGGCGTCATCATCTCTTTTCGAACAGATCTTGGCGTCGTTCGCTTGCAAAAGAGGACTCGATTCCTCACGGTCGTCGCCTCGTTGAGATTTTCGGCTGTCTTCTCCCGCCATAATCCTTCTAGAATCTTACGGAAAGGATGATCCTCTGAACCAAAAAAGTTCTGTTTGAATCTAGAAGGGAGAATGAAGAAAAGATATCGAAGAGAGAGAGAGACTTTAATTATCAATTTATTGGGCAGCGCGTCCCTTACGCGTTAAGGAGAGACTGAATTAAGATTAGTCAAAAGATGGACACCTTCATTTTTATTTTCTTGAATTATAGTTATATTATATCTAATTATTATATATTATTGAGAAAGGTTATCTTTTAGTCATTCGGAAGAAATGATTAATTATGTTTTTTCATTTATCATATTTGAACTTTTAGATGTTAATCTATATTTATCTTATATATTAAGTATTAAACTAGTTTGTACTGATTAAAAGTTGGACTGATTACTATTTTATCTTTACGGAATAATTTAAGTAATAAAAAATTTATTTAAAAAATTTATTTATTAAAAATAAAAAGGAAATTGATAGATAAAATTTTAAATTAATAAATATATTAAAAACTTATTTATTAAAAAAGATCATGATTTATCCTTAATGAATTATTTTAAATAATTGACTTATTCCTTTTAGTTATGATATAAGATAAATTATTTTGAAAATAAAATAAATTTTAAAAAGATATATTAACATTACTAAATAAATCAATCACGTTTTTTACATGAAATTTATTTATATTAAAATAAGTTTTAAAATAGCTTAGATATTTGTTAACTCAAAAAATCACACGAATTATTAAAGTGTCATATTTTTTACCTTTCAATAATCATAGATCAAATAAATTTAATAAAGTGTGGATCGAAATTTGCAATCATAATTATTTAGTTTTTTTGCTGGGTCGAATGTCAAAATCCATAAAATATTTCATTATTGTGCAAGACATATCAAATGGAGTAATTTAGCATTTAAAAAATATTAGATTCTAATCCGCGCTGCCCGCTGGGTTATATTTGCATCAAACATTGAGTCAGTAATGTTATGTATACATATTTTGGAGAGTATACTTATAATTAGTTATTTCATAATATATTATTTAAGGAGGAGTATATTTAGTATAAAAGTATATCATGTTCGTAATGTATAGTATAATTTTTTTTAGTTATCCATATTTTTAAATTAGTATAATGGACTATTTAAATATTTCTTTAAGTAAATTTATTGATGTTTGTTACGGTTTGGTAATTTATATAACATAATCTCTAAAACACTCAATGTAAAAGAAATTAATACTAATATTTTATAAATATATAATTTATATTTAGTTATTATTCATATATGGTAAATTAAATTAAAAAAATTATTAGTCAATTAAATAACTGTCGTTTATTAAAATAAACATATCTATACACTAAAACTCTATATTAACATCTATAAAATATTTAAAATATCCACTAAACAATCAACCCAACCAATTTAAAAATAAGTTGAATATCCATCTATTAGTTTTATATTGTTTAAAAAATAAAAATATTTTATGTTATAATATAGTTATTGTAACTAAATTGTAAAAGACAAATTAAAAAATTTTAAAAATCTAAAAAGCAAAACTAAAGCTATTTGACTTCTTCCTCTGAGATCTAAAACAAAATTATCTGAGGTCTCTTGATAGAGGCATGAATAAGAGTACCCTATAAAAAATAATTTATTAATACGATATATATATATATATATATATATGTATGTGTGTGTTAATATAAATTTGTTACGGAAATAGAGTCAATGAAATTGTCAGCAGGTTATGTTAAAAAAAAAAAAAACCGGGTCATATCCGACCTAATAAAAGAGTACTCGGATCCTATTGTTTTGTTCTCCCGAATTTACCCTTAATAAATGTTTTTTATTTGTTCATTATAAATTTTCTTTCTAATGGCACATTCTGTAAATAACACATGACTCAAAAGTTATTTACTTAAGAATGATTCTTTTTTAATACTATAGATATTTTTCAGCGAGTTCGAATATTAAAATCCGTAAAATATTTCCATCCGTTGCATATTATGCCAAATGGAACATGCACTGCATTATTTGAAAATTCAATAACAAAGTGTATTGACTAAAATAAAAATTTTGAAAGTCAAAATTTTCAGATATCATATAAAAATTTATATATCAGGTCTGATAAATTTTATATTAATAAAATATATTCATGTTAACATATTCTTAAATCTAAAAATATTTATAAACTTTTATGCCCGCATAAAATGCAGACCAACTAACTAGAATATATATTATATGAGAAGTTGTTCGGTTACGTATTGCGCTCACAAAATTTACGGGTGACGTGACACAATTCTGTAGCTCGATGATTTTTATTTTTTTATTCTCAAAAATATGTTTTCGCCCATGTGGCGTCCTCTAATTGGCTATTTATTATTTTCGTTTTTAAAAAATAGTTTACCTCCCATAAAAGATTAAACTAACCCTACTCAAAATTCTAAAACTAATAAAAATTCAAAAAAATAACTCAAGATTATGGAAATCTCTCGTCTCTCGATCTAATGCATACAAAAAAATCATATTAGTTAGTGTATTAATCTCTTGATCTAATGCATACAGCTAAAACTCATTTTAGTTAGTGTATGTCGAGTAGATTAGTTTCTCGTATTATTGTTGATCGGTTTGTTATTGTCAAACTAAATTTCTTCTATTGTGATGTTTTGATGTGATGTTTCGATATTCGAGCTTTGTATTTTGAATCTACATATGCATGATGGTATTTTTTTTGTTAAATATGCATGATGTATTTTAAATCTGCATATGCATGATGGTATTTTTTTAGGTAAATATGCATGATGGACATTCGAGCTTCATATTTTGAATTTGTATATGCATGATGGTATTTTCTTTTGATAAATATGCATGATGGTGTTGAATACTATTTATTTAAATATATATATAGATATATCTATCTAATAAAAATGAAAGTAATGCATCGTGTGAAAAAAAAAAACAAACCAATTAAATATTGTGTAGTTAAATATCTATGGTTATCTCCTCACACCAAAAATATAGTGTGTAGTTATCACAAAAGAAAGAAAGAAATAAATAAATGATATTATGTAGTTACAAAATATTAGCAATCAACCATACATGCATTTGGTAAAATCTCTGGTTGTGTTTTTTTTTGTTGGCCCCTATCGATAGGTTGATACAAACCTTTGCATCGGCTTAAAGTATGGCATTGTTTAAAGCTCGACATTTTCAGCAGCTACAATGTGACGATGTTGATTATTTGTGTCCTTGGAGGATCAAAGTTAAACTCCTCAGAAAATATTTTAGACCTACAAACACCGGAAAAAGGTTTTAGAGCTTATACTCGTAGAGCTTATACTTCAGATCAACGACACTTGATGTGACTGGGAAGTAACTTGATGTGACTGAAGTAACTTGACTATGACTGGGAAGTAACTTGTATGTTGCACTTTCTAGAGTTCGGTCAAGATCTGGTTTAAAAATTTTAATCACCGACGAAGAAGGGAGGCCTTAGAGAACAACAAAGAACGTGGTCTATAAAGAACTGTTTCAAAATATCTGGTATTTCTCTATTACTTTGTGTTATTTAACTTTTATAATTTCTACGAAGAAATTTAAAAAAAATGACGATACTATATTTGCATTATTTTGTAGATTTTTCTGTAAGGTGGTCTGGTGCTTTGCAAGATTCATAATGGACCATTGACGATCTCCTAACGCCGAATATTGTGCTTTTCGTTTTTAAATTCTTTTTTTAAAAGATGGAACTGTGTTTTAAGACTAACAACTACGATGAACTATTCAGGTAAACTTATAACCAATACGTTATCAATATCTTTCTTTTAAGGATCAATTTTTTCAAAAGTCGCCTTGTCCGTGCATCCGCACGGGCCACCACCTAGTACTATTTAAAAGGCACTTATATAAACCTCTCCATGTCTCTACATCAACCTCATACAGAAACCTTTCCCTTGCGCCATATCAGCATCAAACGCCTTGCTGTTTGGACCATAAAAGTCATGCCGTTTTCTCTGAATGGTTAGTAAACGCCTTGCCGCCTTGAGGAGAAACGTTGGCATCTTTTTTTTTTGGAAATAGCATCCCTTCAAGACGGCAAGGCGTTTACTAACCATTTGGAGAAAACGGCATGGCTTTGTTGGTCCAAACAGCAAGACGTTTGATGCTGATATGGCGCAAGGGGAAGGTTTCTGTATGAGGCTAATGTGGACACATGGAGAGACTTAGATTAGTGCTTTTTAATTAGTTAGATTCTTTGTAGAAACAACTTTTATTTCCATGATTTTGCATAGAGGTGGAAGGATGTGAGAAAGAGAAAATAACACATGGTTTAGATTTTAAATCCATTTTGAGCGGTACAAACGTTGAAGTCTTTCTTATAGAATGTTCTTATGTGATATGCCCCCTTATGATATTTTCATGATGGTTTTCCTATCAAAACAAAATGTTTATGACTGTAACTGTAGAGTTGGTGTATTGTTTCCGCTTTTGTTTCAATTTCTAAGTTTGATGGATACCGCAAAATCTTAGGGCATTGGTAGATGCATGTCTTTTAAAGCAGGAAGAAAGGCCTTACAAGCTTCAAGAGTAATATTTTAAAACCACATGTATGTTACTTGCTCTTTTATATATAGATATTTCCAAACAATAAAGAACTTGCTAAAATGGAAGAAGAGAACACCACATTGCAAGAACAAGTCAGAGAGAGAGAGAGAGAGAGAGAGAGAGAGAGAGAGAGAGAGAGAGAGAGAGAGGCATTGAAGAATCGATTGTGTGAGAATCAACACAAAACGAGAGATCAACGAAAGATTGAAGATGAAAACAGATAACGATTCTTCGAAAGAACTTTCCGAGAATCGTAGAAGAAAAATTGTTTAATCGATTCTTCAATCGCTAATCAAAACGATCTGAAGAAGAAGAATCAACATAGAAGAAGCTCGAATCAACTGATTTTCGCGGAAGAAATGAGCAAGAGCTCTGATACCATGTTAGATGATTCTGAGCTCAAAGAGAAAGAAGAAGAAGATAGCTGAAAGAGAGAGAGAGAGTAAAGTTTCTTTCTATTTTCGTTATTAAGAGTTAGTTACAAAATGTAATACCAACTTCTATTTATACAAAGACTCTGGTTTACTCTATTCTCAACATTTCCGGTTTGATATCGGTTTAGCTCCAATATCTCTCTTCATTTCTAGGGCTCAGAGTGCAACTTCAGCTGCTCAAACGTGAGTCAGCTACTTACAATGAGGGTGCCATGTTAGTTTCAAGCGATGAAGACATAGCAGATCAAGAGGAATCATCCATAATAACAGATGAGACGATGATCACCCATAAGGTAGGAGAAGAATGGAAGTCATTATACTTAGCTGATGTCTTAGCAAACTCAAAAAAATTCAATGACTTGGGCCATAAAAGCTTCAACAAAGCCCGATTCTGAATCACACGTGCATCCATCCTTGTTTGAGGATCTTGAGAAGAAATACTCCGATCTGAAAACCTCAACCCGGATAGAAAGGAAGTTCCTTTTTGATAGGATCAACAATGAGATACTCAAGTTCTTGGAGCAGTTCACGGATCTGCGGGTCTGCCACGAATGGGATATAAACAGGATACACGAAACTCTGCTTGAGCTCGTAACTGTGAAAACAAGTAGAGATATAAAGGAGACGGAGTTGCAGTGGCCAAACTTGGAAGATGACATCAAAGTGATCGGTAAGGAGATAGAAGAAATGGTTACAAATGAACTCATAGCAGAGATATAAGAGAGTTCTCGTAGAGAAGTCTTTTGATTGTTCTAGAAAATTTCACAATATCTATCAATTATACTAAAACATTTGTGAAATATGGAACACATAAAATGTTTAAGCATCATAAGAAGTGGCTCTCTCTCTAATCGAAAATAGGTGCAGTCAAGTTTGAAACGTTACCATTGATTTTACAGCGAGAGAGAGAGAGAGAGAGAGAGAGAGAGAGAGAGAGAGAGAGAGACACAAAATGGAGTCAAGGTGTTGTGTGAAACTTACTTTTGATCAGTATTTAGACTCGACTAAGTGATATGTATTTTCTCTGAGTTCACCGAAATCCTGCGCTTGCAGTCAAACTTAACACTAGAAAAGATATAAGAGAAAGATGCCAAACTAAGGAAAGAGGTATATGTTCTTAGCTTCGCCTCTCTCTTTTTCTCCCCTTGAGTAATCTTGCAACAGTAAATAGCTTAAAAAGTGAATTTGAACGTCTTGAAGAAAAAGTAATATGTTTTCATTTTGTACACTAACTTGTGGAAAGGTAATTACTTCGTAGTGATCGTGCAGATACTTAAGACTATAGTTTATAGTCCATAGAGAAAATATTTCATGTGTTTTTTACGTAGCTCATGAGAGCTACCTTCCACACACCTGTAATATGTTTGGTGTTTGTAACATAGAAGTAGATAAATAGAATAAAACTAACCAATTTTGGCTTTATATAATGTGTCAAACAAGAACGCATTAGATTCTAAAATGTTAACGATAAATATTAGATTCTTCTAAAAAATCTATAAATATTAGATTATCACATTTTCTAAATTTACGAACTAGATATTTAAGTTTATGTTTCAAAGATAATATTTTACATGAACTTTAGTATTAACATCTAAAAGTTCAAAACGATAAATGAAAAAACATAATTAATCATTTCTCCTAAATTACTAAAGGAAAACCTTTCACAATAATATATATGATCCCCAATTCTTTCAAATTAGCCAAATAAACTCATTGTAAAAGAAACTCAATTTTTCTGACAACAAGCTTGAATAAAGCTAATGTTTTGTCGAATACAACTTGATCAGAAGGCATGTGGTCCGCTAGATGATAACCCATTGTTCAAGGCAAGTGATAATGTAAAAAACGATTTCGATGAAATTGGTGATTACAGAACGATTGTTGTGAATATTTTATATATACACTTGACATTAGATTTAAACTATTAAAATCAGACTCTAATTAGTGGTGTATGGATTGAGTCATGTATATAAGTACCAAATGCGTAAGTTTTGGAAAATTTTCTAAAGAAAGATGCTATGAGAAATTATGGGTCGGTCAACATGTAAACGGACACATACAAGATATTTTGTTAATTTTGACTCAATTTAAAATATACAAATTAAAAGCCACAATTTAAAGACCATTTAAAAACTATCAAACAATTATATGACTATGATAAATCCAAATTGAACCAAATTGAATATGATTGATATACAATAATATCAAAAAATCGTATAAATGTAATTTTTTTACATACATATATGGTTGAAAGATTAATACATTAAATTGAACATGAATGAAAATCCAAAAACAACTAATTAAGTCACAACATATATATATATATATATATATAGATTAAATTTGGATATATCCAAAACTAAACCAAAAAAAAAATTCTTACAATATAATAGCAATTTCATGTTAGCTGAACAACTAAATCGAAACTGAACCAATATTTAAATTCGAAATCCTTTAATCTACTAAACTTTTTTACTTTTAAGAAATCATCATACTAAATAAAAGGAGTTACTTTAAGCTATTATTTCTTTATCTATATACTATTATTTTATGATAACTCTTGAAAATATAACCTAAGTTAGTAAAATATTAAATTAGATACTATGATAAAAAAAAGGAAAAATAAAGAAAAATAATTATGAAAATAAAGAAAAATTGGACGTGTAGAAAAGATCGAGATCCGAGGTAAATAAAGAAAACAATCTTTCGTTTATAAAATTATGAACTTTTTCATATTTATGTATTTTCCATTCTTAATATTTAGGTGATAAAATATAAGTATATAATCTATCAAAATTGTTCAATCAAAACAGATGTAACAACGATAAACAAATTAACATATAGAAATATGACATCTAAATAAAACATATTAACTACAAGATAACATTTTTCCAATATTACATGTTTATAGATATATAATTATGTTTCCACTTAACGGTAATTATTTTACATTTAAATTAATCAAATGTTTTGTACAACATATAAATTTCTAATTTAAAAAAACACATAGTTATATGACTCGTACATTTACTATACTACAAAATATTACATAAGTATAGAAACTTTTTAAAAATAATATCATTTAAACAATTTAACTATTTATCGTGAATAGTTCTCTTGGTTACAGAAAACAGAAATGTTGTGAATCCAAACTTTTCCACCAAACACACACTTAAGCAAAACCCAACATATTAAAATTGTTATACATATACAAAATATAACAAAAATTGCCAAATGCAGAAATTCAAAATAACAAACATATAACACCAACTACAAAAACAAAATTTAAAGCACAAACCCACGCGTATGCGCGGGGTCTCCCCTAGTCTAACTAATTAAAGGGAGAATTTTTTGAGTTTTGAAGCTGTCCACAGCAGCATTGAGTGAAACACTCTTATATTGACACATCATCACGCAACTCCCTTTTCTTATTGCATTTGTCTAACTAATTAAAAAGAGAAGTTTTTGAGTTTTGAAGTTGTCCGCATCGGCAGCGAATGAAACACTCTTACATTGCCACATCATCACGCAACTCCCTTTCTTACTGCATTTTTTTGGGCCTACAACTGCTGAAGCCCATGTCTCCTACTTAAAGTCCAAACCATTCATAGCCCACTTCTTCCTTCCTCAACTAATAGCCTCTTCGGCTTTCGCCATTTTTTTTTTCCGACCAATGATATAATTTTATTAATGCCAAACAAAGATTACAACGGAAAGAGAGGTTAGAATAATGGTGGGTCTGAAACCCAATAAATTACATAGAGTTTTCGCATAAGGGTTGTAACAAGAACATCCATGTGTCAATTTTTCTCTGAATCAATGTTTAGATGGCTTGCACGTGTCCTTCCAGAAGCTTGGAGAAAACACAGATTCCCACCATTGTTCACCACTGTTCACCACCGCCAAAAACCATCGTTTGCCAATCATCCCTCCTCTTCCGTTTCTCCGTTTCACCGTCTAAACTACCCTTCTTCGGTTACTCTTCGATATCAACACCGGCTAAGGAAAGCCTACTATATTCCTCCGCAATCTGACTGGAAGAATTACGTCTGCTGTGAACTGAAATGGCGTAAAGTCAAAGTAGGTCATTACTTCCTATGAGCTTGGGTAAGTTCATATCAGAGATCTGCTATCAGGGACTAAAGATTAAAGCAAAGATGGTGTTTGGCTAAACCGATCAAGGACCGGAATCAAAGGTCGAAAAAAATGAAAGACCTGATCCATTATGGATCAAAAGCCATAGAGCCGCTAAACGAAGTCGACCAAAGTCGAAGAAAGATCAGCCAAAGCCGGAAAAAGTTATCGCCGCTTTTTAGGCGACGAACGAAGACCAGTTTATCACTGGAAACTTATTGGATTCGACCAAACACACAACATCATCGATATAAACCGATGAAATAGAAAAAAAAAACAAAATACGACGACTCCGGAATCACCGGAGCCGAAGAAACGGAAACGCCAGATGTAGATCAGAAGAAATGGAGAAAATGAACAGTGACTCACGAGAGAGTTCAATCAGTTTAGTTAATAATCGGCTTTCACCGTTTCCCTTTCCTCTCCACCATCTGAAACCAAAGCTTCACGTTTTCTCAACATTAGATGCCGTAATAACCCACCCGACCTGCCACCTTTTCCTGCCATAACGCTGAGATGATCAGTATTTCCGCAATAATAAACGCTCAACTGGCCAGTCTCATAAAGAAATCCGACCTTTCTATAAAATCTCACTTTGCCCACTAAGATCCCATCACACCACTATCTCACTTTGCCAGCTAACTCCAAAACACTCGCCGCCGTTTGTGTGGTGGATATTTATTTTGCTCGAAGTACATAAGCCATTGACTGAAAGGGATGAGACCAGACTCTCAACGACCATGATCTCCATTCTTATTTTGCTTTTTGTCTTCACTTGACAGAATGGTTTACAGCTTTTTGGTTGTTGTTCGCTTTGGTGTTGGTTACTTGGGATATAATAATACGAGTATATCTCAATTTGTTTTGCAACCCGTTAAGGTTGACATCATTCACTTTCTGTCTCTCTAATCTGAGATCTATGTCAATTCTTTGCAGGCAGGATGAATTCATATCAAAATGAAAATACAAGCATGAGTTTCAAGATATGAACCGTATTTTAGTTGCCAGGTATATAAATATTTTGTATCTCGGCAATGATAAATATTTGATTCTAAGAAGTGCCTTCACAAGGTAAAGCTTTCTGTATTGGCATCCTTTGGATTATTGTAGAGAGCTGGAGTTGTTTTGAGATTTAATTTTGAATTAGTATTAATGAATGATTTACTCGGATTGGCAATCATATGGGAAATTTAATGACAACAGAGAATCATTGGTGAGAAGAAATCAAGCTAAAGAAGCCGTAAAAAGAAGCAAAAATTTTGTAAGGTGAGTCTATCTATCTTATTCTTAAATGTTTCATTAACACCAAAATTTTTAAATTTCTTCTCTTGGATTCTTATTTGTGATTCATATTGCAGAAAGAAGAGAAAAAACAGCAACAAAACCATTGTTGTTGAGATTGTTGGTGTCTTTGTTCCCATTCTTAAGCTCTTATATACACATGGTTACGTGAACCAAAATAAAAAAAAAATAAGTTCCTTGATTTTATAAGAACTTATGTGACTGAGTAGTGAATACTGCAAGTTACAAGGTGTATGCAACTTACAAGTTATATATTCTTCTTTGTAATGTCTATATGTGAATGCACACACGTACTGAAGACAATGCTTCAGCCAAGATTCCATGGAAAATCAATGTACATTCTCATCCGAAAATAAAATGTTGTATCCATTGAACAAGAGACAACTAAGATGGAGTAGCGAACACTGCTTAAATACTAAAATTATGATTTAATGAAGGACGTAAAGTGTATTTGTTCCGACATTAGAAAAGTGTGTAAGACACAGTTTGAGTATGAGGAACTATTTTCGACTCTAATTTTCCATGCTCCATATTTCAAAGTGAATATAGACTTACAAAAGGTTAGAATATCTGAAGTTAGTTGCTACCATCTGAATTAATTAACAGACATCTATTGTCAATAGAAGTCGGGAGACATGTTTATGAAGTGCAAAGAAAAAAAACAACGGCTTGAGAGGAAGGCTAAGAATTGGGGCTTGTTCGTGTCTTCATTCAGATGATCCATTTGGACGATCCATCTCGATGATGTTCGTTTAGTGCATAATTAAACATCATCCAGATGGATCATCTGAATGACTTTGTAAAATACACACAAATTTTCAAAAAATCTGGATGATCCTAATCGGATCATTTGAATGGAGATGATTCATCCAAAAACATAAAAAGACTAAAATACCCCTAAGCAAAATGAAAAATTAGAGTCAAACCTTAAATCACATACCCAAAGTTACATTTCTCAACCAAAAACACAAAATCATATTTTTCCGTAAAAACCGCAAAATCACATTCTCGCCAAAATCGTAAAATTGCATTTTTTTCACCAAAACCGCAAAATCAAAACTACAAGATCGCATTTTCCCACCAAAATCGTAAAATCTCATTTTCCCGCCAAAACGGCAAAATCACATTTTTCCACCAAAAACGTAAAATAGTATTTTCCCGCTAAAACCGCAAAATCACATTTTCCCGCCAAAATCGCAAAATCACATTTTCCCGCCAAAATCGCAAAATCACATTTTTATGCCTAAACCGTAAAATCACATTTTCCCGCAAAAACTACAAAATCACGTTTTCACGCCAAAACCGTAAAATCACGTTTTCCTGTCAAAACCGTATAATTACGTTTTGCCGCCAAAACCGCAAAATTACTTTTTCCCGCCAAAACCGCAAAATCACATTTTTCTGCTAAAACCGCAAAATCACATTTTCCCACCAAAACAGCAAAATCACATTTTTTCCGCCAAAACAACAAAATCACATTTTTTCGCCAAAACCGTAAAATCACGTTTTCCCGCCAAAACTACAAAATCACGTTTTCCCGTCTAAACCGTAAAATTACGTTTTCTCGCCAAAACCGTAAAATCATATTTTCCCGCCTAAACCGAAAAATTACATTTTTCCGCCAAAATCGCAAAAATCACGTTTTCCTGCCAAAACTGTAAAATCATATATTTTGGTGAAAACCGTAAAATCACATTTTCGCGTCAAAACTACAAAATCACTTTTTCCCGCCAAAACTGCAAAATCACATTTTCCCGCAAAAACCGTAAAATCGTATTTTCTCGCCTAAACCGCAAAATCACATTCTCCCGCTAAAATTGTAAAATTGTATTTTCCCGCTAAAACCGCAAATCACGTTTTCCTGCCAGAACCGCAAAATTACATTTTTTCCTTATAAACCGCAATATCGTAATTCCCGCCAAAACTAAAAATCAAGGGTATTTTAGTCTTTTTTGTGGTTATATTAAAACAAGGGTATTTTAGTCTTTTTATTATTACAATCATTCAGATGATCCATCTAGATGAGCAAACGAACAGAGCATCCAGATGAATCATCCAGATGAGCGGACAAAAATGAAAACGAACATCATTCAGATGATCCATCCAGATGAATCATCTGAATGGATCATCTGGATGAACTTTCTGAATGAGGAAACGAACGGGGCCTTGAATTAAAATAGTCATTGTTTCATTTCAAGACTCATGGATAATAAAAAATTGTCAGTCAATTGATAAACGCCGAGAACTTTACAACAAAAGTAAACCAATTTTAAATTTAAACTTTTATTATTCAGTTTGTTAAATTTGTATTACCTACATAAAAATAGAATAAACCAAAATGAGACTATAAAATGTTAAAATAGTAATCTATTTAACAATATGACTGATTATAAATAAAATTAAAATAAAATTGAAAACTATTTTAAACAACAATTTAAAAACTCAAACATTCTGTTTGGTTTTCTTTTACCATCTAAAAAATTGACTTCACTATTTAATAAATTTATGTTGTAAGTGGTCATTCAATGTTGATTTTCAGTTGCTATTATTTGAAAAACCTTTCTATGATTTTATGTTTATTTTGATTTTGTGAGACTAAAATAATATGAGATATTTTACTTTAAATCACTGTGTTTTATCAAAGAGAATTGAAATTTTGCAAATCTCTAAATAAAAATGTCCTAAAATACTATGGTTGACATTTGGATCAAATGGATCATAAATTCTTTATATATTTTGATTTGTACTTAGATTTTCTAAAAAATTATAGTTCATCATTTAGTAAAATGTAATATTTAAAAGAATAGGTTAAATAAGAAAAAGTGAGTCAAACATGCAACATTCAATTTGTACATATCAAAATGAGAAAATCATAAAAGTAAGCATTATCTCTATATTTGATGCATGATAACCTATCGTATGAAATTTAACCAAAGCAATGTAAAATATTAACTCATGTACCAACTATAAAGATAGGAGAAATCTATTAAAAAAAATTAATTGAAAGATAAAAGTTACATTTTTTAAAAAAGTAGGTTAGATAACTATGTTATAATTTCTTAAGTTAACTAAAATAATATATTCGTCTTTTTGGGTCCAAAATAATAGATTTATCTTAGTAATATTTATTTTATCGGAAAAAATCTTAATAATATTTCTAACATATATATAGATACAAAAAGTATTTATATATAAATGTATCAATAGTAAAAATATTATATTTCAATAATAGGTATATGAAATTAGCATTTTAGCATTTAAACGTTTTCTCAAAATACTAAACTGAAATATATAAACTAAATAATAAATGTTATGGTGATACTAGATTTAGTTGTTGTGTTGGCTCTACACTTTATTTTTTCTTACCCACATTTTATTATAACACCGACAACAAACATGGTCTCGAATATGCATCATTTGATTGTGCTGTGTATATGTATGTTTGTATATGTGTGCTAGCAAAGGTATGACATAAATTGAATCTCCTTCAAACTACAAGAAGCACCTTGCAGATGTGAAGATCTCTCTTCATTTTTAACTCCTTGCAGTACATTATAGAATGTTCCAACTTTATGTTTAAAATATGTTACAAAGAAAAAATATGTTACAAAGAATATATTTTCACTCTGGGACAACATGAAACATAACCCTTTGCTTTGAGTTAAATGGCCAAATTTACCATCACATTTGATCGTTGCTTCCGGTGCCTATAGCCCCGGACAATTTGTTTCTTCATTTTATCTCTTTTTAGAAAAAATAAAACAAACCCTCAACCGCTATAAACAAAAAAGCGAAAGAGAAAAATAAACAGGCACTACAGGGGAATAAAAAAAGACACACCAACCAAACTTCGTAACACACATCTGAGCATAGCGCGGAAATAGTCCTAGTATAACTAATTAAAAGCTCCTATTTGAGAGCTCCTAGCATGTCCACGTTACCCTCAAACCCAAACCCCCCTTCCCGCCACGTCAGCATCGCCTGCCATGCTGTTTCACCCATTAACTCCACGCCGTTTCTCCCAGACCTCAACAAACGACTTGCCATCTGTGAGGGAAACGAATTACAACCTTCTAAAACTGCCAGCTCCCACCTCTCTTCTGTGGGCCATCAGGCCCAATATATCCATAGGTCCCAAGAATCTCACCCACCCATCCCCTTCATCGCCATCCACAGCTCCCTTCCTTTCTGCAGAACAACCCTAGCTCCTTCATCTCTCTTCCGCCTCTCTCCTAAACTCCCCACTACTTCCACACTTCCGCCATTACGCCTTTCCTTAATTGCAGTGTTTAATGCTCATATGCCTTCTCATCTCCTCCACCATCCAGAACAACATGCCTTTCCCCACCTATGTAAACCCCCACCCTCGCTTGAAACGAACCCCTTCCCCGATTGCTTTCTCCGTCACCCACAAAGCTTACAACCGACACCGCCATGGACCAAAGCTCAGCCGTGAGAACCCTTGTCATACTGGAGAACACCAACTGCGTTTTCTGCAATGATGCGATCACCCTCAGAGTCGTCCACTCTTGCACGTAACTTTAAGAAAGGCCAACAGCTGATGGGCCACGAACTCCTCTTCCTTGACTCTCAGGTTAGCCTCTATCGCTTATACACTTCTCTAATCAACCCACTCTTTCCTCGCCGTGTGCCTCCGTGAATCTCAAAAAACTCCAATTGGCAGTCTTCTGCTGTACAGGGCTTTATCCCAGCTACCCGACTCCCACGCTTCCAACATCTGATTGTGGTTGGGAAAGTCTACCTCATCTGAACATTCATGCTGAAGGCCACGCGAGACCGTTTCAAGGTAGCCGATAACAAACATGTTATTGTTTTCACGGACCAAACCACCGTCATCGAACTACAAGAGGTTGAACACGTGATCGCAAGACAAAAGTTCAAGGTCCGGCTATTCGAAGAATTCTCTGCAGCTGTTGACACGGACGCTGACCTGTTCGGTAAGTACATTGCTCTCAAACTCCATGGAAAATCTTTTTAACCGTAGATTAATTTATGCCACAACAACCTTTCGGATGTTGTAGATTAACCGTACATTTCTCTCATCTAATCTTGATATATGTTTTGTTTCTTTCTTTCTGGTGTTGTGGTCAAACAACAAAAAGTATGGGAAATATTAACGACAGTTGTTGTTGGGGTTTACTGGAGAGAAGTCTTCAAGACTTTAACCTAAATTTTAAATTTCTGACATGTTTCGGCTTACATTCATATTAGTTATTGTCAACAGTTAGAGATATACTAAGTTTATCGCAAAACTATTCTTCTTCGGTAAATTGTTTTTCTCCAAAGTTAAAAACTGTAGAATCAACAACGTCTCTTCTTTGTCTTCTATATTTTAATCTTGACCATGACTACCTTGCAGATGTTCTTGGGTAAATCGTATTCATAAGTGGCATAGCCGGCAGCATCGAAACCGGAAATTCAAAGGACTGAGTCTCCGTCCACCTCCGTATGAAATAGTAATTAAAGTTTTTTACACCACCTGCATATTGTTAATTTAAACAGTTGAGTTGAGTAGGGACCAGGTGTTGTTCTCCCATAATTTCTGGACCTCAATTTACAGAAATATAATTTATATTTTTTTTTCCAAATTAGTGTTAATATTATATAGTATGCAAGTATGATTTATGAGATAATTAGTTTAATAATCTTCAAAAGTATAATTTGAAAATTGAACCATGTTTTAAAAATTTTGAGAAGTAACTTATTTTTGTCAAGTAAAAGATAATAACATGAGTTCTCATAATTTATAAGTAAATATAATATTTATTTTGACTATTAAAATATGAGAATAAGATACAATACATTTAAGATTATCATTTTATTTATTTAAGTAAAATTCATATCTAACTATATAATCATTTATATTTAAATAATACCATATTAAATGTCACAATTACTTATAAAATAGTTAATCCATGTACTATAAAAATAATTTATATTCAGGCAATGTGATCATAAATTTGCTATTACATGACAATAGTAAATGTTGAAATGGGTACAGACCAATTGCATCTCTTCCATGATGTTTTTTTGAATATTGCTTTATGCAATTGGTTACTTAAGTTAAAGTAGAAAATGATGTAAACTTCAGACTGTGATTAGAGTTCATGTTCATATCACCATTGCTAATACCAAGTAATCATACTATTGGACAAATCACTCACCATCTTATATTATATTATTTACAGGGGTCAAACTATGAGAGCATATATGTGGTCTAATGTCGCCAATCAGATCCGCCAGCAGTGGGAGGAGACTGAGGCTCATCCAACAGCCATTCTGTTGATGACAGTGAACCTAGAAACCTTGGAGGTACATCAACCGGACTCAACACACTTAAAATACATATACTATAAACTACCTGTACAAGTCAAGTCATTTTCTTTGTTCCCATTGCAGGTGTGGTGAACCTCAAAACTACAACCGCAAATTGCGTCTTCTTTGACAATGACATAGACGAGACCAAAAACTTCCTGGCTTGGTAAGCTCAATCCTATTATACCATACAAAACTTGTGCCTCCCTTGAATGCTTTGACCTTATCTAGTATAAATATAGGATAGCTCAAGAATGTCTAGGAATGCCCGCAATCACAGGCTCCTCATCTGCTGTTACTAAACTGGAGACGGCGACTATCGATGAGCTCCATCAATTCCTCCAAACAGTGGATCCTTGGTAAATTAGTTAGTGAGATGTCTTTACTTAATCTAGATTATGCATTCAAACCACGAGGTTGAACTCTGAAATATGGTTTTCCTTACTGTTCTACAGACATTCAAGAAAGCCGGCTTCTACGTTCACACCACAATTGTTGGTGTCCTGGATGGCCAGAAGTGGAGCTATATTGGCCTCACCAAGTAAGACACACCATAAGTACTTTCACCTCCTTATCGATACATAACTAACTGGAAATGCCCCATCTCTGTTCATAAACGCAAGTTTAGGTTTGAGGTGACTGTCCGTGACCCTACAGGAGAGATGGCAACTTTTTTAATCTTTGACCGTGAAAGCATTCAGTTATTTGGCAAGATCGCTTCGGATGTTCTCCAGGCTGAAGGAGATGGAGATGCAAATGGCTCAACTCCAGCAGTTCTGAAGACCATTGTAGGCCGTTTCTAGAAATTTCATATCCAGGTTTCGAACTACAATCTCACCACTTCGAGGCAGACCTTTACCGTCACCAGCATGACCGAGGAGGACAAAAAAAAACGTGGAAGAGAACAAGGATGGTCCACAAACTGCCGCCACAGTACCAGAAAGTAAGCAGGCTGGGAAGAAACCACGTCTAACTCTCTAAGACATACCCTCCATGCTATCCATCTCACTCTGCATTACACTTGTTGGATTGGTGTTTAGTCTTCTCTGTTTCATTTCTATCTTATCTTAGGTCTTCTAAACCTGATGGCTTTGATTGTTATGGTGTTTCATCATTATGTTTTGTTTGGAACTTTGCTTAGCTCTTTTAAAACTCTGAACCTTTTGCTTTCCCATTATTGTGACACTTAACTTTAAATCTTCACTGATCCTCACCTTACCATTGTGGATGTTATTATATATTTGACACTTTTCCAAATGTCAATTTTTAGTCAAAATTTTAAAATAAGTTATATGAAATTTTAGCGTAGAGGATTAGCTATCTAATATATAAATTGTTGAATTGTGAGTTATCATGAGTTCATGAATCTATAGCAGAATATATAATTGATATTGTACAATGTACTATATGTGAATAGTGAATTCAAAACCAATATAATTTACACATATATCTCAGATAATTTATATAGTTCTCAAAAGCTTACATCATTTATTCCCTTTTAGTCTACACCCTTTAATGATACATATCAACAATAAAGACTTTTCCAGTCCTTTTTCAGGAATTTCTAATTTCGCGCAATGCGTATTGTAAATTTTTTTTGTCTTATCTAAATCATGTAATGGCTTCTCAATAATTTCTAATTTTGCGCATTGCGTAGTGTAAATATTTCTGTCCTATTTTAAATCATATAATGGCTTCTGAATTCATAATTGTATATGGAAATAACAAACTCATAATAGGACTTAATGGAGATGAAACTTAGACGAAATAACAAAAACAAATTCTAAATGTGTTTCCTTTCTTGCATAAGTAAACAAAATCTTACTATTTCAATACATATATGTAATGACCCCGACCCGGAATCGGGATTGAACCGATTCGACCAACCCGGTTTGTTGAACCAAACCGAGGGAGCCCTAGGTCAAACCGAGCTGCCTCCTCCCTATTTAAGCGTGTCTCCGCCTCGAGAAACGCACCATCCCGAAACCCGCAGCGAAGCTCTGTCGA
>OVAN01002876.1:0-31374 GCA_900406275.1 Anastatica hierochuntica
TATCAATTAATTTCTTCAAACTTCATATACGGCCTAAATAAGTGGAGTAACGAATATAAAATCACTATTATCTAAAGAAACGGAGACAACAAATGTTCCAAAACTCTTTGACCATCATCCTATGTCCGTGAATGATGCAACTATNGTCCGTGAATGATGCAACTATTCATTGAAACAAGATTTGAATTTTTTTTAAATTTTTCTCAAAATCAGTGGGTTAACACCTATGAAAATATAGAGTTTTGTCGTAAATGCACTATAAACTGAAGTTTATACTCTTAAGTGTTTTTTAATATTTCTAACCACATTTTACATATATATTAATGTCTTTTAAACTTTCTTTCATGGTACATGGGCATCGTTTCTATTATTGTATCAATTAATTTCTTCAGCCTAAATAAGTGGAGTAACCGATATAAAATCACTATTATCTAAAGAACAGAGACAACAAAGATTCCAAACCTCTTTGACCATCATCCTATATCAGTGAATGATCAACTATGCAATAAAACCAGATTTTCATTGTTTTAAAAAAAATTAAAATTAGTGGGTTAACACCTACGAAAATATAGAATTTCTTTGTAAATGTTTTATGTACTGAAATTTGTACTCATTAGTGTTATTTAAAAGTTTCTAAGAAATTTTACATTTATTTTATTGTATGCAAAACTTTCTTTCATGGTACATGGACATCGTATCTATTTTTTAGCAATTAATATATTAAAACTTCTTATACGGTCTAAATAAGTGGACTAATCGCTATAAAATCTCCATTATCTAGAGAAACGGAGACAACAAAGGTTCCAAACTCATTTGACCATCATCCTATGTCAATGAATGATGAAACTATGCATTAAAACAAGATTGTCATATTTTTTATTTTTTTCTCAAAATCAGCGGGTTAACCCCTACGAAAATATACTGTTTTTTGTAAATGCTCTATATACAGAAGTTTGTACTCTTTCGTGTTTTTAAAAAATTTATAAACACTAGTTTATATTAATGTATTCTAAACTTTCTTTCATGGTAAAAAGCCATCGTATCTATTTTTTAACAATTAATTTATTAAAACTTCATATACAGCCTAAATAAGTGGACTAAACGGTATAAAATCTCTATTATCTAGAGAAACGGAGACAACAAAGATTCCAAACCTCTTTGACCATCATCCTATGTAAGTGAACGATGCAACCATGCATTAAAATAAGATTGTCATTTCTTAAAATTTTTCTCAAAATCAGTGGGTTACCCCTAAGAAAATATACCGTTTTTTGGTAAATGATCTATATACCGAAGTTTGTACTCTTTCGTGTTTTTTAAAAATTTCTAACCATGTTCTACATATATATTAATCTATGTTAAACTTTCTTTCATGGTAAAAACGCATCGTATCTATTTTTTAGCAATTAGTTTATTAAAACTTCATATACAGTCTAAATAAGTGGAGTAATTGCTATAAAATCTCTATTATCAAGAGAAACGGAGACAACAAAGGTTCCAAACTCATTTGACCATCATCCTATTTCAATGAATGATGCAACTATGTATTAAAACAAGATTGTCATATTTTTTATTTTTTCTCAAAATCAGTGGGTTAACCCCTACAAAAAAATATACAATTTTTTGGTAAATGCTCTATATACAGAAGTTTGTACTCTTTCGTGTTTTTTAAATATTTCTAACCACATTCTACATTTATATTAGTCTATGCTAAACTTTCTTTCATGGTAAAAAGGCATCGTATCTATTTTTTAACAATTAATTTATTAAAACTTCATATACGACCTAAATGAATGGACTAAACAATATAAAATCTCTATTATTTAGAGAAACGGTGACAACAAAGGTTCTAAACCTCTTTGACCATTATCCTATGTAAGTGAACGATGCAACTGTGCATTAAAACAAGATTGTCATTTTTTAAAAAAAATTCTCAAAATCAGTGGGTTAACACTTACGAAAATATAGAATATCTTTGTAAATGTTCTATATACATAGATTTATACTCATTAGTGTTGTTTAAAAATTTCTAACGCATTTTACATTTATATTAATGTATGCTAAACTTTCTTTCATGGTACATGGACATCCTATATATTGTTTTAGCAATTAATATATTAAAACTTCTTATACGGTCTAAATAAGTGAACTAATTGCTATAAAATCTCTATTATCTAGAGAAACGGAGTAAACAAAGGTTCCAAACTCCTTTGACCATCATCCTATGTCAATGAATGATGAAATTATGCATTAAAACAAGATTTTCATATTTTTTTTAGTTTTTCTCAAAATCAATGGGTTAACCCCTACGAAAATATACAGTTTTTTGGTAAATGCTCTACATACAGAAGTTTGTACTCTTTGGTGTTTATTAAAAATTTCTAACCACATTCTAAATTTATATTATTCTATACTAAACTTTCTTTCATGGTAAAAAGCCATCGTATCTATTTTTTAACAATTAATTTATTAAAACTTCATATACGACCTAAATAAATGGACTAAACGATATAAAATCTCTATTATTTTGAGAAACGGAGACAACAAAGGTTCCAAACCTCTTTGACCATCATCCTATGTAAGTGAACGATGCAACTATGCATTAAAACAAGATTGTCATTTTTTAAAAAAAATTTCAAAATCAGTGGGTTAACACCTACGAAAATATAGAATTTCTTGGTAAATGTTCTATATACTGAAATTTATACTCAGTAGTGTTGTTTAAAAATTTCTAACACATTTTACATTTATATTAATGTATGCTTATATTTTTTCATGGTACATGGACATCGTATATATTTTTTTAGCAATTATTATATTAAATCTTCTTATACGGTCTAAATAAGTGGACTAATTGCAATAAAATCTCTATTATCTAGAGAAACGGAGACAACAAAGGTTCCAAACTCCTTTGACAATCATCCAATGTTAATGAATGATGCAACTATGCATTAAAACAAGATTGTCATATTTTTTTGATTTTTTCTCAAAATTAGTGGGTTAACCCCTACGAAATTATACAGTTTTTTGGTAAATGCTCTATATACAAAAGTTTGTACTCTTTCGTGTTTTTTAAAAATTTCTAACCACATTCTACATTTATATTAATCTATGCTAAACTTTCTTTCATGGTGAAAAGCCATCGTATCTATTTTTTAACAATTAATTTATTAAAACTTCATATACGGCCTAAATAAGTGGACTAAACGGTATAAAATCTCTATTATCTAGAGAAACGGAGACAACAAAGGTTCACAACCTCTTTGACCATCATCCTATGTAAGTGAACGATGCAACTATGCATTAAAACAAGATTGTCATTTTTTAAAAAAATTTCTCAAAATCAGTAGGTTAACACCTACGAAAATATAGAATTTATTTGTAAATGTTCTACATACTGAAATTTATAATCATTAGAGTTGTTTAAAAATTTCTAACACATTTTACATTTATATTAATTTATGCTAAACTTTCTTTCATGGTACATGGACATTGTATATATTTTTTTAGCAATTAATATATTAAAACTTCTTATACGGTTTAAATAAATGGACTAATTGCTACAAAACCCCATATTATCTAGAGAAACGGAGACAACAAAGGTTCCAAACTTCTTTGACCATCATACTATGTCAATGAATGATGCAACTATGCATTAAAACAAGATTGTCATATTTTTTGAATTTTTCTCAAAATCAGCGGGTTAACCCCTATGAAAATATACAGTTTTTTGGTAAATGCTCTATATACAGAAGTTTGTACTCTTTCGTTTTTTAAAAAATTTCTAACCACATTCTACATTTATATTAATATATGCTAAACTTTATTTCATGGAAAAAAAGTCATCGTATCTATTTTTGAAAAATTAATTTACTAAAACTTCATATATGGCCTAAATAAGTGGACTAAACGGTATAAAATCTCTATTATCTAGAGAAACGGAGACATTAAAGGTTCCAAACCTCTTTGACCATCATCCTATGTAAGTGAACGATGAAACTCTGCATTAAAACAAGATTGTCATTTTTTAAATTTTCTCAAAATCAGTGGGTTAACACCTACGAAAATATAGAATTTATTGGTAAATGTTCTATATACTGAAATTTATACTCATTAGAGTTGTTTAAAAATTTCTAACACATTTTACATTTATATTAATGTAAGCTAAACTTTCTTTCATGGTACATGGACATCGTATATATTTTTTTAGCAATTAATATATTAATACTTCTTATACGGTCTAAATAAGTGGACTAATTGCTATAAAATCTCTATTATCTAGAGAAACGGAGACAACAAAGGTTCCAAACTCCTTTGACCATCATCCTATGTCAATGAATGATGCAACTATGCATTAAAACAAGATTGTCATATTTTTTGATTTTTTCTCAAAATCAGTGGGTTAACCCCTATGAAAATATACAGTTTTTTGGTAAATGCTCTATATACAGAAGTTTGTACTCTTTCGTATTTTTTAAAAATTTCTAACCACATTCTGCATTTATATTAATGTATTCTAAACTTTCTTTGATGGTAAAAAGGCATCGTATCTATTTTTTAACAATTAATTTATTAAAACTTCATATACGGCCTAAGTAAATGGACTAAACGCTATAAAATCTCTACTATATAGAGAAACGAGACAACAAAGGTTTCAAACCTCTTTGACCATCATTATATGTTAGTGAAAGATGCAACTATGCATTAAAACAAGATTGTCATTTTTTGAATTTATCTCAAAATCAGTAGGTTAACCCCTACGAAGATATAAAATTTCTTGATAAATGTTCTATGTACTGAAGTTTATACTCATTATTTTTGTTTAAAATTACTAACCACATTTTAAATTTATATTAATGTATGCTAAACTTTCTTTCATTTTACATGGACATCGTTTCTATTTTTTTAGTAATTAATATATTAAAACTTCTTATACGGTCTACATAAATGGACTAACCGTTATAAAATCTCTATTATCTAGAGAAACGGAGACAACAAAAGTTCCAAACTCCTTTGACCATCATCCTATGTCAATGAATGTTGCAACTATGCATTAAAACAAGATTTTCTTTTTTTTCTCTCAAAATCAGTGCGTTAACCCCTATAAAAATATAGAGTTTTTTTGTAAATGCTCTATATACTGAAGTTTATATTCTTTAGTGTTTTTAAAATTTCTAACCACATCTTACATTTGTATTAATGTATGCTAGACTTTCTTTCATGGTAAAAAGGCATCATATCTATTTTTTAACAATTTATTTATTAAAACTTCATATACGGCCTAAATAAGTGGACTTAACGTTATAAAATCTCTATTATCTAGAGAAACGGAGACAACAAAGGTTCCAAACCTCTTTGACCATCATCCTATGTAAGTGAACGATGCAACTATGCATTAAAACAATATTGTCATATTTTTTTAATTTTTCTCAAAATTCAATGGGTTAACCCCTACAAAATATAGAGTTTTTCGATATATTTTCTATATACTGAAGTTTATACTCTTAAGTTTTGCTTAAAAATTTCTAACCACATTCTACATTTATATTAATGTATGCTAAACTTTGTTCCATGTACATGGACACCGTTTCTAATTTTTTAGCAATTAATTTACTAAAACTTCATATACTGCCAAAATAAGTGGACTAACTGTTTTAAAATCACTTTTATCTAGAGAAACAGAGACAACAAAGGTTGCAAACCTTTTTGACCATCATCCTATGTCACTGAACGATGCAACTATGCATTAAAACAAGATTGTCATATTATTTAAATTTTTTTCAAAATCAGTGGGTTAACCCCTACGAAAATAGTGTTTTTTGGTAAATGCTCTATATACTGAAGTTTATACTCTTTAGTGTTGTTTAAAAATTTCTGACAACATGCTACATTTATATTAATGTATGCTAAACTTTTTTTCATGGTACATGGGCATCGTTTCTAATTTTTTAACAATTAATTTATTAAAACTTTTTTTACAGCATGTACAAGTGGACTAACCACCATAAAATCTCTAATATCTAGATAAACGGAGACAACAAAGGTTCCAAACCTTTTTAACCATCATCCTATGTCGTGAATGATGTAATTATGCACTAAAACAAGATTGTCATATTTTTTATCTTACATATGAGTGGATTTCCAACTTGGCCACTCTCAACTCTTCTCATTTTTACGTTAGGATGAGGTTGGCCATGAAATTCTCATATTTAATAAAGTCTCCAATCGAGATAGAAAAAATGACCGATTTTATATATTTATTTAAGAAAAGGCTGGTTTGTGAAGCTATAAAATCGAATGTCTCAAACGCATGTTTGTCTTGTTTGACCTCAGGATAAATTTGAACTTTTATAATTCGATTATTTTTGTTACAATGCTACTATGTGTTTATTTGCTCAATTTAAGAAGTTAAGCAAAATGTTGTTGGAATTCATTTTTTACAAGTAGATGAATGTGGTGATGACTTCTACTTATTCATATACTTTTATAGTGAAAACAACATGGTAATCTATCCTCCACTCATTCTCTTTATAATAAACATATCTACACACAAAAATATATATATAAATTTTAGTTTTGCATGAATAAGAAAACATAATCGACTAGCAAACTATTCATATAACCACTTCTATAAATTGTTATTTAAACGAAAATGTAAAAGATATTCAAAATAGTTGTTACACATATCACTCTTTACGTTCGAATTCAATGTTTTTTACTTGTTTATTATCTAGATCATGGGGAACGAGCATATATTATATAGAAATATTGAGTATATAATGGTGACATGTCAAAATCTGAAAGGATTGAAAACACATGTGCAGCCTTATGATGATAGTTAGTCGCATTATATACATCCAAAAGCTATGGACAAAAAAGCTTTGACCATAGTGACCATCCACTATTATTGATTTGCTATGACATTATACGTATAGTCATGGCCTCTTCCTATAAAATTTTTTCCCCTAGCTTTCAGAAAAAGCTACGTGCATGCATCTGATGATTTTAAACACACCCATATTGCTATATATGTCTACATATATACATTATATGCTTAATGTATTCATATATGTTTATCATATAGTTCCTTATATATGCCATTTTCTGCTGTTAGATTCCAAAAGACGCAAAGCACTAATTCAAGTAAAAAGATAAATCAGTAATGTATGAAAGTCAGAGATTTGTGCTTGACATGTTACAATGTATCTATTTGTGGTTTAGTTTGTCTAACTCGTTTCAAAATTTTATGGCATTTTGTACAATAATGCATATGGAGTTTGTATAGGTTATAATTTTCTAAATTTTTACAAAAATGAAAAGATACGTAAACTCTAAGGATTTCACAAAACGTTTGTTAATTTTTATCAAGTGAATTAGGGTGTTGATGCTTAATATGAGTTTTAACAATATAATATATAAATATTAAACTAATAAATATCTAAAAATGAATTTAAAGTAATTATTTTTTGATGAAGTTATTATTTTAAAATTTAACAACAAAAAGTTGTTGTTTTAAAGGAAGAGAGAAAAAAATGACAAATTACAATCAAAAACTAAACGGTGGATACTAATATTTTGAAACCGTTTATATAAATATATATATATATATATATATATATATATATATATTATCAAAAGTTAAAAATTATAGCGAAGTTTAATAAACCTTTAATTATCATATACTATATATTTTCAATTAGCGATAGTTACTATATATATATATATATATATATAATCATTTTTTGACCCCATATATATTATCATATACTAAAAAATGAACGTAACTTCTATTTTCTAACACTTAATTTGTTGTGAAATAACCCTATTTGCTCAGTCAAACCGGCCGTTAGGAAATGGACGGTTCAAATATACAAAATATATGTATATAAACATTTTGTATATATATATAGAAAAATCTCATCCATTAGAATTTGTTTTGTCAAAATTCATTAGAAAAATCACACAAATAAAAAAACGAAACACTCATAGTATTTTACGATATGATTGCAACAACTACAAAACGATAAAACAAGTTTGTCTCGTACGAGCAAATCAATATAAAGAGAGTTCATAATCAGGGCCAAAGGACATGCACGAAGAGGAACAAGACTTAAACCCAAAACAACAATAAAACAAAGTAAGACTTACAAAGTTACCAAGAGTTTTGCCTTTGCCATTACGAGGAAGAATACAAAACTATTAGTGTTCTTGGTTTGATCCGGTTAATTTTGGTAGCTAGGTTTATTCGTCTTTACATGCACTGGACAAATTTGAATTGATCATTTAGTTTTCCACTTAGCTCCGTGAGGCAAGTGTCACTAGACAAGTACACACACCGAGACAAAATATACAACAAACACTTTCAAATTCCTCTCCCATTAAATCCATATTTATTTACTTTTACTAAATATGTGTAACATACAATTTATAAATATAGCTTATTGCCAAGGACATTGTATTGTAGCCTAGTGGTCGAGTCTTCAGAGTCAATCCTTAGACACCAGGGTTCGATTCTCTTTCACTACAATGTGGAGGGAATATGCGGGGCTAATGGGCTATCGGACCGACCTGTTGTGGTCCGTTTGTTGAAAAACATAGATTATTTATTATATTAGAATAAATAATTTAAGGACCTAAGTGACCTAAATTCACTTACTCCGAATTATTAAATAAAGAAAATCTAATTATTTTTCACATAGAAACATTAAACATCATATATATACGTTGGCACCGGCAAAGCATATTAATAAAATATTTTCATATATGTTTAATAAAGAAAAGAATTTTTCATTTATACAAATCTCCTTTTCAATATCAATGTTATAAAATTATCAAAAAATGAATACTATCGGAAGAAGTTCTGAGGATGTGCGATGTATACAATTGATGATAGCTATTAAAAAATTCTAAAAAGTTCGTTATAAAAGAGATCAGTTTTTCCGGTAGTATAATAAAAAGACCAAATTTTTTTATTAGTATAATAAAATGTCAAATTTTATTTTTATGCACAATGTCAAACACAAAGTTTGAGCCGGCTCTGCTAAAAGAGAATACTATCGGTCAATGTTTTAAATCGGACGTTCCATAATCGTCTAGGGCATAGATAAGGATTAATCGTAGGTTAGACGGTTCTAATCAGTTTTAGATTTCTTCTAGCTAACAAATTTCTAACGACTAATTGGTGATAGTGTCAATGCCATAACATTCTTCTCGCGTAACAAAAGACAATATGTACATATCAAAAAAAACATTTAAATATAAGAACATGCAAATCAATAATATGATTTTCTTAGTTAACACGCATTTATACATTATCACTTTTATTACGAATATAATTACAACTTAGTAGAACTATTTAAAAACAAGTCACTTTCGTTTCTTGTTCATCTTTTTTTTCCCTTACAAAAACAACATAAGATGAACAAGAATAGTAACCTAATTATAATGGAGAAGGGGCCGATATAAAGACATTGCCCTATCGTTTACAACGTTCCAAGAAAAGTTACACATATACATATATATACTTTATAATATATCCACCAATATGTTCGTTTTGGCCTTATTTATTCCATCACACATTTACTTTATATTTTCCTTCATATTTTTGGCTCCATTTGTTTCCATTCGACCAATCGTTGCAAGAAGTCCATCACCTATTTATTTTATATTTAGGAGAGTACAAGTTAGCTCACGTGTAGAAAACCATTAACTGCGAAAAATACGAAAATACAACGATGGATGTACATGGATACACATAATGCATAGTCTACATCGTTATTATGTGTGTGTGCGCGCGCATGTACTTGCCTCGGATGGATCTTCCAAAGAATACGACGCATCGGTTTCCTTAGGAAACTTAGAGACAAGTATGCCAAACCCTTCGCCTTTGTTTCGTAGCATCTAATTTAAAAAGTATCAAATTTAATTTTTTAAAATATATATATTAGCTAGTGTGGTAAGTAATTATGTTTAAACTCTTATTGTTTATGAAATATTAGCTAGTTATGAAAGGACATACCTTAAATGCATCTTCGTCGGTTCGATCATCGCCGATGTAAACCGGGAAGACATTGTTAGAATTTCCAAATCCTATTGTATCCAAAAGGTCTAAAAAATTTAGTGATCAAAGTGATTAATCAATTTTTTTTTTTAAAAAAAAAGTTGGATTGAGAAACATATTGATGATGGAAAATGATTAGTCGAACAAAAGTACTTTTTTAAAAAAAAAGACAAGACAAAAAAATGTTGCTTTATTATAATTATAAATCGAAAAAATAAAGTACTCACCAAGTGACTCTAACAAGAACTCAAGAGCTTTTCCTTTATCCCATTCAATCATAGGACGAATTTCAAAAACCTGTTTAATAGTATAAATTAAGAAAACAAATTTAAATAATCTTTAGTTACTAATTACTGTCATAAACAAAATTAGATTCCAAATAGATTCATTGTTAACTATTGCGTGTAACCAATGAGAACATGCCAAGTCATACCTTCCGACCTTGGGTCAGTTTCAGCTTAGGGTAACACTTTAATACCGACCGAACTTGTTGAACTAGTTCACTCCATTTCTGGATTATTAAATTTTCCATTTTAAATGTTAGTTTTTTTGTTATTTAATAAAAAAATTTCTCTTAATATTTTTACTCAAATTTCACCTTTTCATCGACGCATCGAAAGTGTACAGAAGCACAAAACTTGTGATTTTCTATTTTAGCTCCCGGAGTTGATTTTGTTTTCTCCAAGAGATGTCTACATACCTTTAAAAATTGAAAACATATTTTTAAAATATATAATCAATACTCAACTCATGGGTATATTTGTTATATAATACAACAAAAGAAGATACACTTAAATTTTTTTATTAAAAAATATATACATTTAAATATTTTTTTAATAATCCCAACATAATATGTTCTTACTTCATCGATCATGGGAAGAAAGTCATTAGCTGGTTGGTAGAGAAGAGACTGTTTAACCTTAAAAAAATTAAAAAAGGAAATAAATTATCTTAAATCAAAAATAAAGAAACACTAATAATTTGATTTATTCTTTTCTCATCAATTTATTATGTTATTAGAAAATCACCCTCTTGTGTTTTGAGAAGCCTTTTGTTGGCCCTTTGATGTCCATGCCATGGCTTCCGGCATAATACAGCTCAGCTAGCTTCACAAAGTTATAAACCTTTGGAAAATAAAAAAATACTAAAAATTATTAAACAAAATTTTAATTTATAAATAATGTTTAATAACAAGAAGAAAATTCCAATAAAATAAGAACAAGAAGAAGAAATACTTTGTCTATGCATCTACCAGTAACTATAGCAGTAGGGAAACACTTAGCCAAATTTTTCACTGTTCTTCTCATCTGAAAACAACAAATAAAAAAAGTGATATTAAGTTACATCAACTTGTGAACAAAAAAAAAAGTTACATAAACTAATACTCCTTGGTATCATTTTAGTTGATGTTTTTAAATTTTTTTATTTGTTTCAAACTATTTGATGTTTTCAACTTTTTATGCAATTATTTAAATTTTTTTGACCAATTGAATTCTGCGGTGTATCAACCAATGTAATATTTTTATAAATATATTTCTATGTTGACAAAAAAACAAAAATATCATAAATTTATGTTTTATTTAATAAGTGTGCATAACTTTAAACATCAACTAAAATGACAGAGAGACGGTATATGATATTAAGTAAAAAAAAATAGGTTTAAGACTAACTTTGTTTGACATGAAGGCTTTGTCTGGATCATCAACAATGGGAGAGAGAGTACCGTCATAGTCAAGAAACATTACTATTTGTTTCCCTCTTGAAGCTTCCATGATTTGTTCTAACATTTCTAGAGCTGAAGGATGTTGAATCTGTAAGAAAGATAAAGAAAACATGTAAGAGGAAGACTCATCATGATGATCATCAAGAGTTTGTGAGAGATGATATTGGAAGAGGACTTACGATCCATGAGTTAAGTTGTTGTTGTTGTGATGAGATAGAAGAAGGGAGTGAAGTGAGATGAGTAGGAGAAGAAGCTCGCATTGAATCAACCCAAGCGTTGATTCTTTGGCCACCATTGATGATATCAAGATTCTTGAGAAGTTTCTTTTTCTTGGAGATTGAGATGAAACCAGAAGGAGAGTTGTTGTTGGTGGTGATGATACTTGATCTTGTGGTCTCTGATACGACGACGTTTTGGTTCTCTGACATTCTCTTCTGGTTTCTCAACGACAAAACTCAAGAAGAAAAACAGAATTTCAAGAAGAAGAAGAAAACAGAGGAGTGGTTGGTTATGTAGTGATGAAATCTAATGAAACCAAAGGCAAAGATTACCCATTTGAGAGATCATGGATTCATACGTAACCAAAGATAAGTGATAAGTGAAGGGAGAGAACAAAAAAAGAAAAGAAGAATGGAGAAGAAGGAGATGATGAAGAAGACTTGTGTGTGTGTTTTTCACTTGTCTTGTGACATTGGTTATATGTAGGAGAACAAAGGCAAAAAGTGGGACCTACAAAACCAGAGCCGGAGTGGGACCTACTAGGCCTAACAATGGATCACAAGGGCTTGCTTTTTGGATGGTCTCACACATGCACGTTGTAGTATGTTTGCGTGTGGCTTGATGTCGCTGGACCATGCGACTATGCGGGTCTCCGGCTCCGCATCTCATGTACTCTTTTTCGTAGACGCAGACCAGCTTTTGCTGATACCTTATGACATATGGTGTAAAACATTCATTCCAACGAGAATCAATTAGGGCATAACAGAACCAACTCCTTACGCTAAACCACTAGCCTAACGCATTGGTGATATGCTAGGTCGGCTCAAACTTTGTTTTGGTCATGTGTTGAAAAATAGAATTTGACATTTTATTATACTACTGAAAAATTTTGGCCTCTACCGAAAAAAAATTTTGACGCATTTTAGTAAATATCTTTTTGGAAAAAAAATTTGACCCTTATCAACCTTGCACATCTTCAGAACTTCCCCTGATGATGTGTACACTTATTCGTAGTGGGTTTTGTGAATCCATGATTCGCATGAGGCATACTTTCTTTCTTTTTTTTGTTAAAGACATACTTTCGCAAGCAAGAGATCATACTTAATTTATACTTTTGCCTAAACTATGAAGTTGCACATGTTTAAAATAATTAACCTCCATTAGTTGATTTTTTTTTTTTTTGATAAAAAAGAGGTTCAGTGCACGTGGACCCCTAATCTCCATGACGGCGTCACACCGTGTAAAATTCTCGTTTTTAGCGAGTCAACCTTTTCCAACGCACCTCGAACTTGTGAGCTTCTAGACCAACACTTCGTTGATTTGATATCACGTAACAAATAAAAATGAGAATGAGTTAAGGTCTGAAAATGGCAAATCGAACCCGTGTTTTTAGCAAATCAACGACTTCTAATTATGCCTTCGTTTACGTTGATCTTGTTTTAATTTTTTTAGGAGTGGTAATAATTGGGTTCTTTTTTGTGAATTTTAGAGAAGCAGTCAAGCACGCGTAGTCATCACTTTTAGTTTTTGTTATACATAAATTTCGTGTTAATTATGAAAGTCTATCGACTTTGAAAGTTTCTTGATTCACTATCTAACTAGTGTGGCAAAAAAGTGAGTCTAAGTTAATTAGTAGTATCAAACAAATTACTCGTGCGTGCACATTGACAAATGACGATGTTTTTTTTTACCACATCAACTATGTACAAAGAAACTATTCACTAAGAAGCTTACTTTAACCTTTGTTATCTTAAAAAGTAGAATCATACATACCTTTTGGTACTTCTTAGATAAAAATTGTATTTATGTATATTGATTAGTTTTATGAGTATTGGTGTTTGATTCAACTTCCTATAACCTCTAAGTAAATTAGATAACGAATTGTCATCCTAATCAGATTAAGTATTTAATTAGACAAAATTAAAACACTGGTTGAATTTATCTTTTAGGTTTTTCTAATATACTTTGGATTTGGACTTATATCCTCCAATAGTACAAGTGTAAAGCGAATTATCCATTAAAAAATTGTCTAAAATATATTATTTGTGCGTAAGCGAGATAAAACTAGTTGTCTTTACTTTTCACTTTTACCGTCGGATTCTCACTATTTGCTAGTTATACTAATGTTGTTATGGAGCTCTGAGAACTGCAATCCGCAAAGAAAACATAGACCGATTTTACATACGTTTTAAAAAAATTTCTAAAAATTGGCCAGTTTTTAATATTAATTTTTTCCTCGAAGAAATGAAATGCAAACTTATGATTGCCATGCTTGTGCTCAGGACCGGCCATGTATGGTGACTTAAATTTTTGCATATACTAGTAAACTGCCGCATCGAGTTAAACGGTTTAAGAAGTCGGGTTTTCGAGGCTATGAATACATGGTTTATAGCCCAATAAAATTTCAAAGCTAATCTGAAAATTTAAACTGTATGTGATGTCAGGCTACTTCGTCGGTCAAGCATGAGGCATGGACCGGAGCCTAAAAGATCAAAAAGAACGAATAACGTGTGTCGTTCACTAATTAAGCCATATATACTTTAAAGTTTAAACTATATGTGTTATGTCTCGTCTGATTCTTGTCGTGCTTCGAGCCAAACATCGCGCGTGTGATCTACTTCGGTACGTGTCCCTATTGAAAATATAAACCCCTTCTCATCTAGTCTACAATCTATAACTTTCTTTTTCTACACACTCCACTATGTCGGAAGATTTTTTTATATCAAACCTAAAAGCGTATATGAACGTGAACATGCATGCTAACAATTTAGTAATAGAGTAAATTTATTAATACATATGTTACTTCGTTGTACGTGTGTACACTGGCCTCGGTCTCCAAATTTTTTGATTTAATATGTGTATATCAATAGGCCGCTATATCGGAAAAAATTTTACATAGAAAATTCGGTCCAAAAACCGTAAAAGTAAATAGTTTGGCAAATCTCAAGGGTGTTTGAAGTCTACTTGTCCATTGATGAATCAGTCGAACCTTTTTTAATATTACGTACGTTTTTTTTTTTGATAATTCGAGTGTCTTGATCCCCACCTAGGTGTGTCCAGACTAGTCAGTCGGGTCTTAGGTCATGTCTTTTTTTTGATACACAGTACCATGGACAATCTCATGCGCCGTCGGTCCGGTACGTTGGGGGCGGATGTGAAAACCCCAGAGGTGTCCAGAGACAATGTGATGTAGTTCCGCTTGACAGGGTTCGAACTCACAAACTATCGCCAAGGGATCCGCTCTTACTAGTAGACCACATTGGTCCAGACTTGTTTTTTATTTTTTCTTGCGGTTGCTTAAGTGTTAACGTAATTTGCTAGCTAACCACTCGTTTTAAGAGTGTTTTATTGATTTGCCATGTTATTAGTTTAGGGTTTCGAGGTGATTAGTACTAACTTTCGGTAAATGAGATTTTTTTAATAATCTAATTCTGACTAAAGCTCGGACAAGATACGATTGGTGCGGTGAATATATACCTAATGACAAAACTTCTAAACTAATGTCTTAAACCAATAAGAGCAGAACTAAATCTTACCGTTTATACGATACGAACTCACAAATATCTTTAGACACAAATATCTTTAGACACAAAAATATATAATATACCAGATACATCAAAAGCTAAATATTCTCTGTTTATACTAATGAATGTGGTTTAAGAAATTCAAAAAAAAAACATTTTGATGTGTATTTTAAAACAAAATGATATTTTTATCCTAATAAAAAGTTTCTTTTACTAATTAGGAAGATCAAATTGTATAAAATGTTTATAAAATATTTACAAAATTTTAGTTTATAAATGCGCAAATATATTTTGAAAGAGCCTATACTAAAGAAATACATCTTTAATTAATGCATTTCTATTTCAATACATTTATAATCTTAATACCATAGTCTATTCTTTCATATCATATATTGATAAATTTGAATTAGTTCTTTGATTACTGATGATTTAAACTAGTACAAGGAAAAGAAAAGATGTTGAGTGTTGACCGTAAAATATGACAATATCACAAAGTAAAGTAAAAGTATGTTAGGTTTGAGGGACTATAAACTTATACAGTGTCAGGAGCCGAATTCTATATATAATTTTTTTCGTTTGGGGACCAATTGATCTATATATATATATATATATATTATTTCAAAATGTTATGGGGGTTTGAAGCAAATGTTTCGTACCGCATGGTCGAGGACATGTGGTGAAAGTCACCTCATGATTCCGGGGAAAAAATCTCACGGTGAGACGTTTTCCAAAAGCCCTTTAAAGATGCTTCGTTCAAATGATTCAGTTTACCAAGTTCTCATTTATCCCAAACGTGAACCGAATCCCAAATAATTTTAGATATATTGGGTTTCTCTTACTTTACTAAACAATATCAAAATAAGAATATATCGAATTGAATCCGACCTGAATTATAAAAATATTAAAACGAAGCTTAGTGTTAGGCCCTTGAAAACCAAAAACCCGAATAGACATAAACATAACCCCACCCAAAATCTCAATGCCCACCTGATTTGGGTTGGGTTGTAATTTGATTGTATGTTTACCTCAATATGTTCACGTCTTCTCCAAATCGATTGTTATGGATGGCTCATGAAGAAAACCATGGTATATTTATGTAACATTTTTTGTGGTTTTAATATTTATGTAACCTTAATAAAGTTCATGAAAAAAACCATGGTATATTTATGTAATAATCTTAATAAAGCTCATGAAAAAAACCATGAAAACAAAAACTAACCTGAACCCCAAAAATAGAATCGGGTCGAGAAAAACTCGGACGTGTTTTTATTCGGACAAGTCTCCTTCTCACTTTCTTTCTAAATATTGTCTAAACAAATCTAACGTTTCATTTTTTTTGTTTCTCTTACAAGACCATCACCTCAACAAACCCATAACGAAAAAAAATATATACAAAAAGACTAACAGAAAAAAAGAGAGGAGAAAATTTAAAAAACCCAAAGATCGATGATGACAAAAGAGAAGAGAAAAGAAGACAATCACCAAAGTCTATTGACAATTTGACATCGATTCAAGAAGAGAAAAAATAAACCATTTCTTCTTATAAACTTCCTTTGATCATAATAATGTCATTTTGTATATACAATGATTGATTCAAGAAGAGATCAACCAACAAGAAAGGCTTCTTCAAATATCAACCACTAAGCTCTTTTTCGATATAGTTCTATCTCCGTGTAGATTGCTACCTCTTTCCTTGGGGTCTGATTGATTGTTTCCGCTAGGGAAAAGATGGCTGAAAATCCGGTGGAGAAAAAGTCGCGGTATGGATTGTTTGGTAAAGTATTTGGTAGACGAGGTGGTGGCTTCTGGTCCAAGAAATGTTCCGCGGACAATGGTAGACATAAAAGCACAATGACTAGCGGTAACGCCTCCGCGGCTACTGCCACCACCTCAAACATTCAGTTCACAAAATCTCCGGGTGCGGAATTAAACCCGAAAAAGTGTCAAGATCATAAAGTTTCACCTGAGCCGATCCAGAACCAGAACCAGAACCAAATACAAAGAACTATTGCAAAACCCTCATCGAATCAATATCCTAATAACCATATTCAATGCAATACGGAGAATAATCATGGATCTGTTCAACAAGGGAGGAAAGTACCGAGGGAATCAATCGGTTTATCGGGCGAGCTAGAGAGTATGATCATGGATAACCGGAAAGCAAAGGGGAGTAATGCCATGTTTGGCAATCTTGGTAACTTGAAGCACCCCGGTGCAGCGGTGGGGAATCAAACCAATGGATATGGGAATAATGGTGGAGGGTATGGGGCGAAGAAGGCAACAGAGGACGAAAGACGAACATCGGTTTCGAATAATCAAGATCAGTCAGGATCTTTGTGTAGGGCGATTTCAACGCGAATGGACCCCGAAACGTTAAAGATAATGGGGAATGAAGATTACAAGAACGGGAATTTCGCGGAGGCTTTAGCGTTGTATGATGCAGCTATAGCCATTGATCCTAAAAAGGCTGCGTATCGTAGCAACAAAAGCGCAGCTTTAACCGCGTTGGGGAGAGTCCTTGAGGCGGTATTTGAGTGTAGAGAAGCAATTAGAATGGAGCCTCATTACCATAGAGCACATCATCGGTTGGCTAACTTGTATCTCAGGTAACCTCATCAAAACCCTACCTTGTAATTCAAGTAATCCATCTTCTTCTTTCTTTCTTCTGAAAAACGATGAACTTGAAACCAATAATAGATTAGGAGAGGTCGAGAAGTCGATATATCATTTCAAGCATTCGGGTCCTGAAGCAGATCAAGAAGACATTTCAAAGGCTAAAATGGTACAAACTTATCTCAACAAATGTACAGAGGCTAAGAGATTGCGAGATTGGAACACATTGATCAAAGAAACCCAAAACACCATAGCTTCAGGCGCCAATGCAGCTCCTCAAGTGTATACATTGCAAGCAGAAGCCTTTTTGAAGACTTACAGACATCAAGAAGCCGATGATGCTTTGTCTAGATGTCCTGTTTTCGATGTTGAAATGGGCACGAAGTACTACGGACCTATCAGTTACGCCGGTTTCTTGGCCGTTTGGGCTCAAGTTCACATGTCTTCCGGCAGGTTTGTTCATATTGCTCATGGAAAGTTTAAATGATGATCCGGTTTTGGCTCTAAATGTTATTTGTTCAAACAGATTCGGAGAGGCGGTTGAGGCGATTCAACGAGCGAGTAAGCTGGATGGGAACAATAGAGAAGTGAATATGGTTCTCCGGCGTGCTCAGGCGGTTACGATAGCGCGATCAAAAGGCAACGATTTCTTTAAAGCAGGAAGATTTCAAGAAGCTTGTGCAGCCTATAGCGAAGGGTTAGATCACGACTCGAAAAACTCTGTTTTGCTATTTAACCGAGCGACTTGTCTCTCCAAAATGGGACAATGCGGTAGAGCCATCGAGGATTCCTCGGTGGCTCTCACCCTCCGTCCTGGCTACGCCAAGGCTAGACTCAGAAGAGCTAATTGTAACGCTAAGGTAAATTAGTGAAACAAATTTTTATTGGGGCATAATCATAAATATAAGAAACATGTGGGCTTTAATGTAATTACGTTTTTTCTACGGTGGTTGTAGCTCGGAAATTGGGAATCGGCGATCGGAGATTACGAGATATTGAGAAAAGAGACGCCGGAAGATGAGGAAGTCGTAAGAGGATTGTCGGAAGCTCAGAATCAGCTCATGAAACGCCGTGGACAAGGGTCTTGAAAATCCACCGGCGATTAAACAACCACCGTGTGAGTTGATCGGAAAGTTAGGGACTTAAGGTTGAGCAATTTTTAATTCTTTATTGGCCGGTAAAAAAAAAATTCAAATTGATTCACTTTTGTAAACTTAAAAATTAAAAAAATTGAATTTGAAAGATTTAAAATGTAAAGACATAAACTTTTAACTTTTATATTTATATATGCAAAAGGCAAAATAGTTATGTTTCTTGTTTGATTAAGACAATCTTTTTGCTCTACACAACAAACTCATGTAGTAGAAGAAGGAGAAGAAGAAGAGAGTTGAATAATCTCATGAATGATGATGATCTTGATCTTGTTCTTGATGATGATGATGATGTTTTGGAAGGAGTTTTACCTGCGATTGCAGGTGAAACAGCGTGGCTTCGGCTTTGTTGTTCCTCTGTTGGTAACGGATATGGCGATGAAGTGTTCCCCGGTGAAGTTTGAGGCGGCGATATCTTATCCTCTCGACCTGCGAAAAACCTCGGTAAATCGTTTGATTGAGCGTTGAATCGCGAAAGAATGTGTTTAGGATCTCACATTTAGATGCTGACCAGCCTAGCTTCATGTTTTCTCTATCGAAAACTATTCGATATCCTCTCATGTAATTCTCTGCAAAGATAAAAGACGAGTTTAGTTCAAGGAGACATTCGTCTAGAGATTGAGATAGAGAGAGAGATGATGAAATAGGCTTACGTCCTATGCTTCCGATATCTTCTTGTCCAGAAGAACTGATAGGCAAGCAAGATCGATAAAGCCCCTGAAAAACCGTTACTTATCAAAATCTAAAATCTCGTGCTTTTCGCATGAATCGCGAATGTGTGTGTATATATATATGGTCTAACCTGACTTTGTTGGAGTACAAACAAAGGTTTGTGAATCACAAAGGTGTTATTCTGTGAAAACTTGAGTTTGATAGGCGGTACCTTTGGCTCGACACTAATTCATCAAACAAAACGAAAAATCGTAAGAGGGAAATACAAAAAACACAACCAAGAAACTTTGTTTTAGATGTTGTGTACCTTGTTTCATAGCAATAATCCCACGGCAGATCACCAACGATCTTCGTAGAGTTTATATGTCTGTCAATCTCGGCTGCGACTTTTCTGTAGATTTGTTCCGGTAGAAAAGTAAACGATTGTCCACTGTCGATAAGGGTACTGAAACTTGTCTGCTTCAGACACGAATTGCCGATACAACAAGCTTCCACACCAACAATGTAAGCTTCACTGTAAACAAAATCCACATAACTTACTAATTAGTAAAAGCTATCTTCGGTAAAAAATCTGATGTACAGAGATCATTCATTACTATTTGCCGTTAGACGGAAGGAATTGTGTTGATTGTTGCATCGACGGTCCCATGTCACCAAAGTACATTCTCCCTGAATCTTCCTCGTCAAAGCACAACGAGAAAGAGTTACGCATGAGTCCTGCTTTATAAAGAAAACTTGGAACCGAGATATCTCCAAGTCCTAAACCCAACAAACCATCTGGAGCAACGCCATTCAAGTACTCCCCACTTTGCTTCTTCCCACATCTGCAATATCAAACCACATTTCTTCAAATACTAAACTCGAAAAAACAAAAAAACAAACATCGCACGATAGTAAAAGTAAAACTCTCACCCTATAACAACTCGAGCCTTGACAGAAGAGGAAGGGCTCATCAATCTATTGTTGGTACTATACGTAAGATGCAAGATGTCCTCAAAAAGTAATCCCGAGCTCGAGGTGTTTGCAGAAGTATACTTAACAGTATAACCGCACTGCTCCCTCGGGCTCTCACAATCTCGACCTGATTCACACAACTTATGGCTGCAAGGAAACACCTTGCTAGTGCTCGAACTCGACGGATTATACTCGTTCAAATCTTTAGTAGCCTGCAGAATATGTGCCCCCAAACACGAGGAAGCATCTGCCAATCAATCAATCGGGAAATAAGCGCTAAACCGGTCATCGATTTCTCTATACATACACAAGCAAACCCTTGCTTATATCAACATACCAGGCTGCTATAGTAAGTAGATGTTAAAGGAGCACATTGCACACAGTTACAAGGAATCCAAAGTAGATCACTTCCAGAATCTAAAGCCACAAGAAACGATTCACTCGGAGTTCCTATATCGATCCATGTATAGTGTAGCCTAAGCAAAAGAAAACATCAAAAGGTACAAACTTTAGAAGATTTTGAGCAATAAAAAGAGAAACTTTTTTTTTTGTTTACCATCCAAAATCATTTCCAGAAGAAATCGTTTTGCTTCCTTCTGATGGAACAAGGGTTTGAAACTTAGCACCGAGATTCATCTTGTGTCTTTGGAAATCAATTCTCGCGAGGAGTCGATAATACTCTGAGCTCTGTTTCTCCGGCAACGAGGTCGGAGTTTTAATCGATGACCTGCCTTCGTCGGAGAAGCGATGAATCAGCCTTGAAGAGAAGAAAGAAGCTTGACCCTCTTCGGTGGCTAAAGAAAGAACACAGATGAGTACAAAAGTAGATGGCGACACCATTTTTTTTTTTCCGGAGCTAGGGTTTTTTGCTGAAACGGGAACAAGTTTCCAGATTATCAAAGAGCGAGAATCGAGTGAAATTGGGTTTTTCGACGGAAGTGTAAAAGAGAGATTATTATATCGATTTTGTGAATGTTGGTCGTGAGACTGAGACTGACAGTGAGAGAGAGAGAGAGAGAGAAGGAAGAAGAAGAAGAAGAAGAGGAAGAAGAAGAAGCCTTAACGGGAAGAAAGTGTGGTTGTGAAATGACGAAATTACCCCGAGCGGTGTACTTTACACGTGTACTCAATCATTTGTCCGGTTTAGTATTACGGTTTTGATCTGAACCTCTTTCGGTTTTGGTTATATCTTAACCAACTAAATTACGAAATTTTGGTTAACGTATGTGAAATGACTTAATTACCCCTTACCTTTAGAAATTCTAATTTATACATAAAAGTTAAAACCCTAAGTTCATCAGAGATTTTCTTTTTCACCGGAAAAAAAAATGGGTCACGCGAAGGCGAAGCGGAATCGAACTAGAGGAGGAGGAAGCAATTTGAATCGGGGTCAAACCAGTAGGGTTGATAATCTCGAAAGGTATAATCTTTTTCTCATTTTTTTGATTTTTGAGTCGAAGTTTCTCTCTGGGTCTCTTGAGTAATTTACGATTTTTCGTTTTGAAATTTTTAGGGAAGATGAATCACTTCCTCGTGATCCAGGTACTGGTGAATACTCAAATTTGTTGTTGATGGGTTAGTGTTAAATTTACCAAAAGTAATGTTTTCTTTTTATGTTTTGGGTGATTTTGTTTTCGTAGAGCTTGATGATGAATCACCAGTTCCAAATGTTCAATTGGCAATGTGGGTATGCATAATCCGAAACCGAATAAAATTTCGAAGTTCGAGTTGTTTCGATATTCACTGATTGTTTTGGTTTAGGATTTTGGTCAATGTGATGCAAAGAGATGCACAGGTCGTAAGCTTGCTAGATTCAACTTGTTAAAAGTAAGTATTCGTGAGCTTAATAGTAATAGATATGTCGTTCTTCTTCTTTTCTTAACGGTTCAATCGAATAATCGTGCTGCGGTTGTGTTTTTTATAGGAATTACGGGTTAACACTGGCTTCGGAGGAGTTGTTTTAAGGTTATCTCTCTAACTATTATCGCTGTATCTGAGAATGAGATATTACTTAAGTAGATCAGACATACTTAATCCTCGGTTTTTGATATCGTAATCTACGATGTATCTTGGCAGTCCAGTTGGTAGCCAATGTGTTTCCAAGGAAGATTATAGTCTAATTAAAAGAAAAGGGTTAGCCGTTGTTGATTGTTCTTGGGCACGTCTAAGTGATGTCCCGTTTGTGAAGCTGCGCTGTACTGCTCCTCGTCTCTGTAAGAACGAACCAAACAATCAATACTTTATTGGAATTGAGGATATCACCGACATATGGCCCGTATCTCTTCTCTAGTGAACTTTTTCGTGTTTTGTAATCATTGCAGTACCTTGGTTAGTAGCAGCTAATCCAGTAAATTATGGAAGGCCATGTGAACTATCTTGTGTTGAGGCTTTATCTGCAGCTTTAATACTATGGTGAGTCTCCTAAAAACCCATCTCATCGGATTGGTCAGACACTATCGAGTTTTCTAATAGTATGTCTTGAAAGTTGAATCTATTTGTTGTTCATTCAGCGGGGAGGAGGAAACCGCAAACCTTTTGCTAGGAAAATTCAAATGGGGTCATGCCTTTTTGTCTCTCAACAAGTAACAAAACCCGAAAAAACAAACCTTTTGGATTTTCATATACGAATACTTGTGTTTTCTTACCGAGGTCATTGCTATATTGCAGAGATATCCTAAAGGAGTACTCGAAATGCGAGAATAGCGCTGAGATCATCGCAGTTCAAAATTCTTGGCTTTCTCAGCAAACTCAGGTCCCTAAACCGCGACTTGCGCTCGAAGAAGGTAACTCGCATTTCAAATATCTCTGTCACTAAATCACATACCGATGAAATTGTTTTTGTATATTGAGTAGATGGTGAATCAGAGGATGATGATGATGATGATGATGGTCTTCCTCCTTTAGAAAGGAACATGAACCATATCAAATTGGAAGATAGTGAAGAAGAAGATGATGACAACAGCGAGTGAAAATCTTATTAGAGAGAATCTTTGAAACCATGTAATAGTTATAAAAAATATGTTTTTATATTTTAAAACTAAACTTTTTTTTCTTGCAAGTTAAAAGAAAAATCGAAACTTTTTTTAGGTCAAACAAAATAAAATGAAAGAACATAAACTTTCCTCTCTCTTCTCTGCGATTTTCGCTCGTCAAAACTCTCTTCCGGGATCGATAACGCCGTCAAACGCCGCCGTTTAAGTCATTTCAGCTCCTTGTCCGATTCCGCCTGACGGTTCTAGGGTTCTCTGTTCACGCGCCGCCGCAAAATTTTTCTACCTCCGCCGTATCTTTCTGCTGCTTAGCTCACAAGCTGGTTAGCGAATCTGACTGCTTCCTCCTTCAGATTCGAAAACCTCTCGTGGGTTTTCAAAAAGCTTTCTCCTTTCTTCAAAATCTCTGTTATAGAAGTTCGTCTTTGGCGATATGAGTAGTGTGTTCAGTGAACAGATCCTGATCGATAAGCTCGCAAAGCTCAATAGCACTCAACAATCCATCGAAAGTATCCTCTTCTCTAGTTTCTTTGCTTGCATATGTTTATAAAGTTCACATTTTTTTAAACTTAGATCTTGAAGTTTCTTGCTTTCTCTGTTTTGGTTTCTTTGACTCTTGTGGAATAAGCTTTATCACATTGGTGTATATTCAATCGGGTCAAAGCTGAATTGATTGTTACGACATGGGAGAAACAGTTTCATAGTACAGAGATGGCTCAGAAAGTTCCTCTTTTGTATTTGGCTAATGATATTCTTCAGAATAGTAAGCGTCAAGGTAATGAGTTTGTGCTAGAGTTTTGGAATGTTCTTCCTAAGGCTGTTAAAGACATTGTTTCTCAAGGAGATGATCGTGGCAAAGGCGTTGTCTCGCGCTTGGTGAGAACTTTGCTTCTCTTTTGTCTTTCATTCTTCATTGGAGTTTGATTGTTGCTATAGGTTTGTTACTTGTCATTGTGTTAAGAGTTGTTTTAAGTCTTCGGAGCCATGCTTGAGGTTCTTGAGATGTGTGAATTTGGTGAAGTTGAAACATTGATGAAGAAGTTAATTGCTGATCGAGATGGTTGGTTTCATGATTTGTAGGTCAAGATATGGGAAGAAAGAAGAGTATTTGGATCCCGTTCGAAGAATCTTAGAGATGTTATGCTTGGAGAAGATTGTCCTCTACCACTCGAGGTAAGCAGCAAAAAGCGGTCTCGTGGATCCAAATCCTCAAAACGGGATTCAAAATCGTCCAGAACGGTAAACACTTAAACCCAAGATTTGTTCTTCTCCTCTATTGGTATCAATCAAATTTCATGAGTGTTCTGTTTTGGTCTTTTTTCGGCTTTTGAAACCAGAAGTTATCATCAATCGGAGGTGTGGCCGAGAAAATAGCATCAGCGTATCATTTGGTTGTTGCAGAAAACTCAAACGAAGAAGCTGAGATGAATAAATGTAAGTCTGCAGTTAAACGTATCCAGAAGATGGAGAAAGATGTCGAAGAAGCTTGCTCTACCGGTAACAAACAATCTGTTTTTTTTCACTAATCATCATGAGGAATACCAACACGTGCCTCGGTTTATCATCTAATCGAAAAATCATATTTATGTGTTTCCAGCAAAAGACAACCCGAAAAGAAAATCATTAGCGAAGGAATTGGAAGAGGAAGAATACCTTTTGACACAATGTATCGAGAAACTAAAGTCTGTTCAAGGAAGTAGAACATCTCTTGTAAACCAGCTTAAAGATGCACTACGCGAACAGGTAACAATACTTTGCTTTTCGCACTTTGCGGGTTCATTAATTGTTGATATATTATCTTTGCTTGTCTTAGGAATCCGAACTGGAGAATCTCAAAGCTCAGATTCAGGTATGTGTTAACTTTTCAACTGCATCTTCAATCTCAAAGCTCATGAAGACATGAACCATTTTGTTATCATAGGTAGCACAAGAACAAACAGTGGAAGCCCAAAAGATGCAGAAACGGCTCAAGGATGAGGATTACGCACCAAAACCAACAGCTGTATCCTCGGGCGTAGTCTCTGCTACCACGATAACCGAGACAAATGACAACACGAAATCTGGTCAAGCATCAAAAATGACGCCTGCATCTATTGCCGCGATGCTAACAGCATCTACCTCATCACATATGATCATGCAATCTGTTTTCTCTTCATTCGCAGCTGAAGCAACAAAGACTTCTGGCCTATCTAAATCAGAGAGCACAGTTACGGTCTCAGACACTAATCCTCCTTTTGTACCTTCTTACAACAACTCCCAGAACCAGACACCCGCCACGCAAGGTCAGTATCATGTAATCCCTAATCCAGCACCACCACCACCACCACCGCAGTTCCTCAAACCGCCAGTAATGAACAACCCTTACGGCTTTGGTAACATTCCGTTAATGCCACCTGGACTTCCCCCGCCACCGCCTCCACCCCCACCTCATATGATAGGTAATCAACAGCCTCAAATTCCTCAGTCGAACTCGGGTCAACAATCTCAACAAGGACCAGCTTTTCAGCCACAAGGAATAATGTATTATGGAGCTCCACACCACTCTTAAATTAGAAGGTGATGTTAGTTAAATAGCTTTAGATAGTTCACCTTTGTTCTTACAAATAGTTGTACCACAAGCTTTTACAACATTCTGTAATAATAAATCTATTACCTTTGTACTTTAAAAGAATCAAATCTGCTCAAACATGGAGACATCAAATCAGATTATCAGCTTAAACAATCTTCTACATTCGTGTTTCGCGCGAACTTGATTAGTCCTTTTTCATTAAAGCTTTCTTCAGGAGAAAATCTTTGAGCCAAAGGGGCATATGGTACATGACCGCCATGAGAGTCGAGTACCTACCTGAAGAGAACCAAGCGGGCGGGTTCTTCTTAAGCACAACAGCTACAGTATCTTTCGCAAACGTCTCTGCAGGAGTCGGCTTCATCCTCTGCGACGCAAACGCCCTCTCTCTGATAGCTTCTTCATAAGGCTTATATAGTTTCAGCTCAGGCATTTTGTTGAAAGTCGCAACCGCAGAGTTTGCTATATTCGTTCGTATTCCTCCAGGTACAACATTGATAACATCAATCCCAAAGGGACCAAGCTCCAACCTAAAACCCATTACTAACAATTTGAGCTTTTCATCGCATTCAGTGAGAACATTTTCGACAAATTCTTTTACCTCAAAGTGTCGGTAAGAGCGTGAATAGCGGCTTTAGTTGCTGTATAAACCCCTGCCCATGGACCTGGTGCCATTACAGTAATACTCCCAACATTCACAATCTTTCCTTTCTTCTTAGCTACCATGTGAGGTACAACGGCTTGAGTCATCCTCATCGAACCTACATTGAACAAATGAAGTTGTAACAACCTGCCCCGTAACGACCCGCCAGCTAGCCTGCAGAGTATTGATTCCAACCCCTTATCCATGACGAATCAGCCAGCCAGATAGGTTGTTGGTGCGGTTTGTCAAGGGTGAGGGATTGGGATCGATGCTCTGCAGGGCCAGCCGGCGGGTCGTTACAGAAGTATTCAAGTTCAATGAACAAACCCAACAAATCAAAAGAAGATAAAAGCTCTCATCTTTTTCCACAGAATCCGAAAAAGATCAAAACTTTACCAAAAACATTGGTGTTGAAGGTATCTTCCATGGCGGAAATTGGGATCTCAGCCAAAGGGCCGACGCATTGAACGCCGGCGTTATTAACAAGAACGTCGATTTTACCGAACTTATCAATAACTTCCGACAAAACCTTACTCACATTCTGTTCCGATTGAACATCGAGTTCCTTCACTAATAACCTCGGATCTTGTTCTAGATCCTTCATCGAGCTCCGTGAACGACTCGTCGCCACAACTCGACAACCATTCGCCGTGAATTCACGAGCCAGAGCATGGCCGATTCCTCCTTGTGAGCATCCGGTTATCAGAACCACCGGACTCTCGTTGCCGCCATTATCTTCCACCATTTCAGAGAGATTCTTTCTCCTTCTTTAAGTTTTGGATTTAATCAACAAACAATGCAAGTTTTTTTCTATGAGATTGCAAAATTAATTGAATCGGAGATTAGGCATAGTGTCGGAGAAAAAAGAAGAAACGTATGGTGCTAGCAACTATGTGTTATGTTTCTACCTAACGACGAAGTCGGTTTCTTGTTAAAACAATTATGATTCTTCCCCCACAATTTTTTATATTTAGTGATTTTTCCTCAAGAGTTTCTGAAATCGTGTTATTGCCCACAAGTTCCTCAATGTAGGCATTGAGAACTTCGGATACTCAATCGGATTCGGTTTAAATTCACTCATATATCGGATTTCTAGAGGTAAATATTTAAATTTCATTTGGATATTCTCAATATTCGAAGTGATTTGGTTGGAGTGTAGTCGGGTTTATATTTGGGTGGGATAATGATAAATCAAACGAAATTTGAGTACATTTGTAACCAATTTCGGTTCGAGTTTTGTAGATTTTTTTCGATTTTTTCAGCTTTTTGATATTTTAAGTTCAGTTTAATATAGAGTTTGTTTCGATTTCAGATTATAAATTTGAGTTTGTTTCGAAATTTCCGGATTTTTTTGTTCTTAGCGTCTAACGAAATATGTGTTTGTGTTCGGTTCACATTTTCAAAATCGTTTTTCTTTTCCGCGATAAATTTGTCAAATATTTTTCCACAATTTTTAAAATTTCACGATTCTTCTTTCTCCTTTGTTTCTCTTCCGTTAATTTTTAATGTTGCGAGAGTCGAGGGTTAAAAAAAAAAGAAACTGTCGGAGAAAGACTTGTAACCTAATGGTCAGAGTGTGATCCGATTTGCCGACAAAAAGCTGCTTTTTTTTTCTTCCCGCGAAATATCTTAACCACAAAAATATATTGTTGGAGAACTATTATTTTCAAACAAAAGAAAAGAATTATTAATGCATAATTAAAACAGAACATAATTACTCTAGTTGGAAAAAAAAAGTTAAAACAAAACATTTTAAAAAAAAAATCTGATCAACTTTAAAAACAACTTCCAATCCACCTGGAGCGCACATTAACAAGAGATAGTGGAGATATGTATAATCAAGAGAAAAAGAAAATTAAGCATAAACAAATTTTATTTAAGTAAATCAAAAGAAATTAATGAAAAGGTTTGGATATTGATTATGACAGATTAATAGGAACTTGCTTATAAAAAAATTATACAAAATCTTTAACATACTGCAAGTAGAACGGTTCATTTTGATGATGCGATGTGGTAGATAGAGCGAAAAATTTATCCAATAAAAAATTGTTTTATTGATTGTTTTTTAAAATTTATAATATAAATATTAATAATTTAGGATGATGAAAAAACCAAAAAAAATTGTATATTATGTATTTCAGTAAAAAAACGCGGAAAATAAATATCACCGAATAATCAACCGAAGGAAAAAAAACTAAAAATAGTAATTAATTATTTACACTTTTATTAGAATTAATAAATCTTTAAAGAACTCTTATCAAATGTCTCTCTCTTTTAAGTTGTCGTCTTCTCACATGATTCTTCTTCTTCTTCTTCTTCTTCAAGATGACGCGACCACTGAAACAGATTCTATCATCCAAGCTTTTGTCTGAACAGCTTTCTACTCTCTAAATCCAATTTCTTCTCTTGAAAGAGAAAAAAAGTTTCTTTGCTTTTCGTTTTTGTTCTTATTCATGATTTCGCGGGAAAAGTTCATCTCTTTGAAGCTCTTTTGATGCAAAAAAAAGGTTCTGACTTTAGATCTCTGTTTTATGATTTTCTTGAAAAAGTTCAAAACTTTATATGTTTCTCTGTTTCATTCTCTTACTGTATCACTCTCAAGCTTTAAAAGAATCTCTTGCTTAGATGTTTCAGGTGATTACACAATTTGATTTTGATTTACAATAATCTTTTGCTCTCTTCACTGAGAGTTTCCTTTAATCGAATCTTGACTTTTGAGCAAAAGAATGTTATATCAAATCAATGAGAGATAAGAGAAGTAATGGAACTTCTTTGTTTGTTTTTCCCTTATTGGGAGCTGTTTAAGATTGGTCCACCATTAGTAGCTAAAAGAAGGAAACACAGTAAGTTCCATTAACCGATTGTGACATCAGAGTTTTGTTGGTCTTTTTGAGGAAATGCATTTGAGAATTTGAGATTTGAGTCTTTGTTCTAATTGACAACAACAACAACAAAAAGCTAGTTTTTTCGGGTGTATATGAGTCCGGTGTTTCGCCTTTTCGATGAAGCTTTCGGAAGTAGAAGAGGTAACATTGACGAAAATCGGTTGATGTTAAATGATTTAAAGTCACAATCTTTCTTTATTTTAGCCGCAAATCACAACCTTTTCGCCTTGTATCTAATGTTAGTTATGTTTGTTATGTACTAATGTTAGTTATGTTTGTTATGTATGTGTCTCTTTATGTTGCTAGTTGAGGAAACATGAATACAACTTCAACAAATTTTGTTACACCGAGAAGGTTTGAAAACTACGAGCCTCTTAACCAAATCGGTATGTGGGAAGAAAGCTTCAAGAACAATGGAGGCATGTATAATAATACGCCTAGCTCTATCATAATCCCGACAAACGAAAAACAAGACAGCTTGGTACTATACTTCAACTTTGTTGTTTTTATATCTCATTTGAATTCGGAAACTATAACGCTTCTCTTTTTTCAGTCAGAGGATACTTCTCATGGGACTGAAGGAACTCCTCCTAACAAGTTTGATCAAGATGCTTCAACATCTAGACATCCTGATAAGGTAAGTTATACACAATAGCTGATTTGGTTTATCTTAAATTATTTGGAGAGTTTGTTGATTGAATCTTTATATCTTTTAGATACAAAGACGGCTTGCACAGAATCGCGAGGCGGCTAGGAAAAGTCGTTTGCGCAAAAAAGTATGAAACTTTATGTTTTGGTTCAACACTTAATATAGTTATGTTTTGTTTCGTTTTAAACTTGTAGAGTTTTGTCTTTGTAGGCTTATGTTCAGCAGCTAGAGACCAGCCGGTTGAAGTTAATTCATTTAGAGCAAGAACTCGATCGTGCTAGACAACAGGTTTGCAAAATTTTCTTTTATATTTTCATCAAGAATCTTATGAAGATGATGATTTTGTGATCATAATGTTGTTGCAGGGTTTCTATGTGGGGAACCAAGTTAATACCAATGCTCTTGGTTTCTCAGATAACATAAGCTCAGGTTTTAAATCTTTTCACCATTTGGCAACTTACTAATGTATCTATCTCAATATCAATACGAGATTCGTAGTTTTTTCGGTTGTTTTTAAAGGGATTGTTGCATTTGAGATGGAATATGAACATTGGGTGAAAGAACATAACAGGCAAATAAGCGAACTAAGAACGGTGCTACACGGACAAATTAGTGATATAGAGCTTCGTTCGCTAGTCGAAAATGCCATGGAACATTACTTCCAACTCTTCCGAATGAAATCAGCAGCTGCGAAAATAGATGTGTTTTACATCATGTCCGGAATG
>OVAN01002877.1:477-31373 GCA_900406275.1 Anastatica hierochuntica
CCGTTGGATTTCTTTCAAACCACCTCCAAATTAAAGCTAACTCACGTGGCTATTTTGTGTCAAAAATTCGGCTCGATCCAACGGTAGAAAGTCATTCAAACAGGGACAAACTTCTGATGCTTCAGCAGGCTTCTGCATTCCAAATATCTGTTTTTGGCCCAATTTGTTATGTTTCGCTCCAAAGCAACCTAAATCCTGTAAAANAAACAATAATAGAAATCGATAAAATACGAATACATCATTTACCACGACCGATGGCTGAGGGAGAAGCAAACCTTTGCAAAGATGGCGCTTGTTGAGAACCACCGCCTTGAGACGGTGATGCGATTGTCTGATTATACCCACCTCTCTCTGCACTTTTTCCAGTCGGGTTAGGCCTAACAGATCCAACAGAGCGACCACCTCTTCCTCTATTCGGTTTTATGGCGATGATCAACAAATTTTGTCACACAATAGATTCATTTGAGAAGAGATTGAGAGCTGGCTCACAGAATTTAGAGAGGTGACTCGAGAAAGAAGATGAAAGATAGAAGTGTTTTTTGATAAAAGCTTAAACACCTATTTGTTTTGTTGATTTCATGCGTTTATGGTTAACTAAAATTGTTAGTCAAAATTTTAGTTACGAGGGAAAGTAACCGCCAAATTTTACGAAAAATAATCAAAAAAAATAGTCACAATATAGTCCTAAAACATTCAAATACAGTTTTATAACGCCGCAAATTAGTCACTAAATTGTGACTGTTTTCATACAATTTTAAGGCCCAAAAAATTTATCATATGTAGTCTTTGAGTTTGATGGGCTTGTCAAATAGTTGGGCCCAAAAGCTAATACGCGAAAAAATAAGGCCCAAGTCCAACAATATATCCTCTGCTTCATAAACTCCGTTGTCTTTTAGTGGTGACTATTCGTCTTCAAACTTCTCCTTCCTCGTTTTCGTATACACGCATCACTAAGTTCTCTACAATGGCGATTTCCTCTCTTCTGTTCTCTCTACTTACCTTCTTCATCCCTACAGGCAGGATGTTCGGTAATGTGTCTTTCACTGTCGCTATTTGACTAGGATTCTGTTTGTCTGACTCTCTCTGTTTTTGTTCTAAAATTAAAACCTACGCCTGTAAGAAGTTCTTGGTGTGGTAATATTATAAGATTGATCTATATTCCATCTATTTGTTGACTCTTGTTGTGTTTTTTCTTGTGTTGGTTGCTGCCTTGCATTTGGAAGTGACCACGATGGAATATAGATGCTATAGATGTTAAAACTAAACCTTTGTTAATTTGGTGGTGGTCATGATCCAGATTCAAGTTCGTCTAGTAAAAGTGACCACGATGACAGTTCGTCGGTTGAGTCTCCTCCACATGCTCCTCCATGTGATCTTCCACACTCTCCTCCACATTCACCTCTATGGCCATATGATGACGGTAGCGATCCCCAAGATGGTCTATTTGTACCTTCTAATGTATTTGCTCCTTCTGGAGTTATGGAGCGTCCATCCAAGGACGATAAAGACACTGAGTGGGAGAAGCTGCAGGAAGAAGCTTTCGAAGAGCTGGCTAAGTAGTGTCAACCCTAGGATGATTCGGAAGATGTTTTTTCTGATGATGGTTTGTATCGTGAAGCCAAAGATGATTATTCCTGGATAGTTGTGGTTCCTACCACTCTTTCAAGATCAATTGTGAGCCTTCCAAAGACTCAGGTGATGTTTCAAGCGATTGTACGTCTAATAGGAAAAGAAGACGGGCCGAGTCGGATGAAGAATCTTGTAATGACGATGAAGATGGTGATGGGGATGAGAGTGATGATGAAGATGATCATTAGATTAGGATGAATATTTGAAGTTTCTTTTTGGTATGTAAATATTAATTCTTTTTTAAAGAATGTTCTTTGAAAGGATGAGTTTTGTGAGCATAACTCAGACATTCCTTCTTTTTGTTCTTTGTGTATATATTTCTGTTAATTCAGAAGTTAGTATGCAACAATAATTTTTTCTTTCTGAACTTGGTTCTTCAAAAAAAAAAAAAATGTATATTCTGATCATTACTAACAAAGGTTTAGTTTTCACATCTATAGCATCTACAAAAACTCGTTTAAAGCTTTCGTTTGGACATTTGTAATGGTTTCTATGTTCTTTTGTGTAAATACTTTTAACAGTTCAATATATTTGTTACAATTTAGTAGACTTGATTGATAAAGAGATGATTTGACAACTCACTTAAAGGATATCTATAAGATTATGGTTGCATGCAAAATTATGGGTTTATTTACTTGTGTCATGATTTTATAGAATCTAGGTGATTTTTAAATCTCTAGACAAAAATAGAAGCAAAAAGGAAAATTTTTTTGTGTGGTAATTTGCTGAACATTAATTTCTCTTATTGGATTAGAACTTAAGTTCTTTCCTCTCGAGGCATCAGCGTATCTAGGAGGAGGTGATCCATTTAGAATGTTAGGGGGTGTCATTTTTTCATGGAGTTACATACATTCTCTGTAAAACATTCACAATATAGTAAAAACAATCATTTTATAATTCGATGCAAAACTTAAAATTTTTATTTGTCAATTGAATATAGACAAGTTAACAATAAGTTTTACATCCATTGCAGTTTTGATGTAGCAATTTTATTTAAAACGTACATATACATTTCATTAAAATCTACAATCACATTATACAATAAGGGATTTCGAAATGAAAATATTAATTCAGTTTGACAAACGTATTTCTTGTTGAAATTGGTCTGTTAATGTAATCATTGATGTAACAAATAAGAAAGTGTATGTTTAAAAAATTTTCCATTGAAGAATATTTTGGAAGAAAAACAAAATGAATTACAAAAGACTCGTTAAAAAAGTCAGAAATATATGGTTTCGTCGCAAAGCAGTCGGCAATTTGCGACGGTTTTGTTACTATTACATAAGCCTAATAACTCGATTCTCTAAACCCTAAATCTTCACTTTATACACGTTACGGAGTCGGAAATGTGTCGGAGATTTGCAACTGTAAAGTGACAATTCAGAGAACATAAAAAACAGAAACCATGAATACTTAATAAGTAACATTGAGAAACATATATGAATAGAGAACTCATGAATTTTGTCAATTGAATATAAACATTTCAGTTTACAATAAGTTTTACATCCAATGCTGTTGTGATTTAGCAATTTTATTTAAAACGTACATACACATTTCATAAAAATCTACAACCGCATTACACAATAAGGGATTTCGTAATAAAAATATTAATTCAGATTGACAAACGTATTTCTTGTTGAATTTAATCTGTTAATGTAATGATTGATGTAACAAATAAGAAGGCGTATGTTGAAAAAATTGGCCATGTGATTAATATTTTGGAAGAAAAACAAAATGAATTGCAAAAAGACTCGTGAAAAAGTCACAAATATCTGGTTTCGTCGCAAAGCAGTCGGTAATTTACGACGGTTTTGTGCCTATTACATAAGCCTTATAACTCGATTCCCTAAACCCTAAATCTTCACTACGCAAACATATATGGGTCGGACAATTCAGAGAACATAAAAGACATAAATTATGAATACTTAATATGTAACATTGAGAAACATATATGAATAGAGAACTCATGAATTTTGTCAATTGAATATAGACATTTCAGTTTAAAATAAGTTTTCCATCCATTGCTTTTGTGATTTAGCAATTTCATTTAAAACGTACATACACATTTCATTAAAATCTACAATCGCATTACACAATAAGTGTAATTAAAATGAAAATATTAATTTGAGTATGAAAAATGTATTTCTTGTTGAATTTGATCTATTAATGTAATGATTGATGTAACAAATAAGAAGGTGTATGTTTAAAAAATTTGCCATTGATGAATATTTTGGAAGAAAAACAAAATTAGTTACAAAAGACTAGTTAAAAAGTCACAAATATCTGGTTTCGTCGCAAAGCAGTCGCTTATTTGCGACGGTTTTCTGACTATTACATAAGCCTTATAACTCGATTCCCTAAACCCTATGTTTTCACTTTGTACACGTTACAGAGTAAGATAATTTAGTTTTCCGAGCAAATGGGTGGGAGATATGCTCCAATTTCGTAAACTTTAAACCTTATTCCTTTCGGACACTGAGAATTTTAGTTAAATAGAAGCTTATAACCATAAACCAAACATTAGAAAACGTTCAAGTTACCGACACAACATAATAAAAAAAGATATCATACATAGTGAACCATTAAACATTAATCCAATTTTAATTTGAAACTGAGATGGTAGCAGAGCATGTTGAAAGTTGAATGACAAAGATGGTATTTTGCAACATATGGGTCACTTTTAGCTAGCTCTCTTCTGAAATACTCAACCTCTATCATCTCGGGGTTGAGCCTGAAATCAGATAGCTCCTTATGCGCTTGTGTCCATGGCTCTTCATCCTCTCTATCAAACTTTTGGATCCTCCATATCTTCAGCACAACGATCACCACTCTTTGACCCTTAGTGTCTTCCCACTCATCGTTGAAGGCATAAGATGCCTTTCCAGTTGCGAGACATCTGATCTGATTATCTGTATAACATAAAAACCGTGTCTAAATTTTATGAATGTTGCAATAAACTACGAAAATATATGTCTCTTTTTACTTACACATTGTCCCTTATGTGGAACACAATGCTTGACATTTTAGGGTCTGAACAGATTTTGAGTGGTTCAACATTGAAGACCACACCCATAGTATCTACAAGAAATCATATGTGTTGCTTGTGTTTATTTTTTGAAAGAATTTTTGGTTCTGATTTCCACAAAACTCATAAATTATCCAATCGCGATTTTTAAAAATTGTTCACAATCATATCCATAGTGTTATACGAAAGCGTACCAATGGGAATATTTAGGTTTGTGGTGTGCTTGATCACATGGATGGGTTTGAACTGCATGTAGTGGTGGTTATTCTGAGGAGGGGTTGGGTAGATACGAGTGTTGTCTATGACTGTAAGTCTGAAGGGACAGTCTATAGGCCTAAAGCCGGTAAACGCATCCTGTACTTCAACACAGAATATATCAACCCATTTGCCTTCTCCTTTCTCAAGGCCTTTTAATCTGGAAGCTTCTACGGGTGAAATTATGAGCTCAGTCTTACTTCCCTGCACAGTAAGTTAAGTTTAGATATGTTATAATCATGTCTATATCAACAATATATCAAACAACAACTCACATTCGTGTTAGCTAATATGTAAGGGTCCTAAGCCAAATACTTCAAACGCGTGGATCCGTATGATCTTTACTTTGAAACGCCATGCTCTAAGTGTCTCATTCCCGTGAATCTCTTTGAGCATGTTGTAGTGCTCCATCTTGTTATGTAATTGATTTTTTGTTGTTTATGAAATTGAAGAGAAAAGAAAGTAAGAATAGATGAAGTTACAGTTTTGTTGAATATGAAACTGCATTGAAACTGACGCTATTTAATGGGAGTTATCATGGGGAGAAAATGAACAGTCTATTCCATTTTATTAATTAATGAGTAGTAATCCTAATACAAATCACGACTACTTGACTGTGTAGAGTTAAGACTAAATTCAGTGGTGGTGTTTGTCAAAAATTATCAAAAGTTGAAAAAATGGTAGGTGCAATGAGTGTGTTGAGTGTTGAAATGGATTCATTTGTAAAACTAGTTTAATGAATATAAATTTTAGGAAAAATAAATTTAATGATTTTCTATAGTTTTATTTTGATTTGCAAAAAAAGAATTAAAATATATAATAGGAAAATGATAACTATTCATGAGTTCATTGAAATTAATTGCATAGTCTAGAGAAGGTGAAATGATTATTCCATTTGAAGAGTTGCAACTATATGAGATTTCCATAAAACCTTTTTTGTGTTGACAAGATAAGTAACTGCAACATTTAATGCAAGCCTTGTTTCACCAACTCTAGAAAGTGCATTTGTAGATCAATTTATTCTTCTTGCAGGGTGCCTTAAACGAACCTGATATACATTTCTTTTGTCTGGGAATTAATTTGCAGAAAATTAAATGAACATGAGATGCAAAGATGATCCGAGATGTTTCTGCAATAGGTGTAAAGGAAATAGTTGTTGAAATAGGAACTTAAAATTGTGTTTATAAACGTGTAAAATAAGACTATTATTATCGTTGGGCACATAATGGACTCTTAGCCCATTTTCTATTTAAAATAAAAAAGGTAAGAGACGGTTCTCGAAACCCTAAGGGAAGAACAATATCTTCCCTTCATCTCTTCACGTCTCTTCTCTCTCTCTCTCTCTCTCTCTCTCTCTCTCTCTNAAACGTACTTCTCTGGCGAAACCATCATCATCCGTTGTTTGCTTTGCCGGCGAAGGAAATCTCCATCTCTGAAGGTTTGTTCTTCCTCTATCGTCCTCTGATCTTCCTATATTGTCAAATTCCTCTATCGTCTTCCTCTATCCTCTTGGAACCCCACTGGAAGAACCCCTATTTTCATGTGAAAGTGAACGAACCCTAATTTTCTAGGTCAAATTTGATAGTAAATTATTTTTGTCTTCAGGGGGAATCAAATCTATCTGACAGTATCAAAGGTTGGAGCTATTCTCTGAAGGTGTATCTCGGAGGTGAAGAAGCGAAGGTAATTTCTGGTTTTTGGTTAGTGTTTATGCAATGCATCTGTGTTAAAATTGATTCTCTTTTCTGCCTTTTCTATAGGTTCTAAAGTGTGTTGTATTGAATTACAAAGGGAGCCACAACAATCTTCATCCTACACAAGAAGATCCTGGTTAGCTTTTGGTGTTGTTGTAAAGATATAAATGTTGTTTGATGTTTGATTTTGTTCTATTGCAATTAGATTTGGTTCTCATTCTTATGTTCTGTATGTTTTTCTGGTTTGCTTGGTTGTATTATGGACTTTGGACTTTGGCGATGTATTATGGACTTCGGTTTCAATCTTCCTCTTTTGTGGCCTGCTTTCTGTTATAGTAAGTTTATTAATTTAATAAGTGCTATGAACCCTTTAGGTGGTCTTAGATCAAATAAGCTCTTAAAGTATTTGACATCATCGTGCTTAACTAATATTCTTCATCTTCATCATCTGATGATGATAAATTACAAAGAAATTCATCTCCCGCCTCGGCGTCTTCGATTTCAAAATCAATTTGTTCGATTGGATGAGTAGCATCAACCAAACAATTAACAACTATTTCTTCAACCGATCCGACTATTCCTTCATCTGTTGGTAGTCGTAGTACAACAAGTTCCTTCTCTTTATACTTTCCTTCAACTATATTTCTGGGAGTAACTTTCAGGACAATGAGCCATTTTTTTCCGAGGTCGTTTAACGCATGGGTATGGGAGATAACAAACTTGATCAGCTTGAGAAGCTGCACATGATTATGTAGTAATAATTAGTTAGAAGAATTTTGTTAACTATATAAATGCTATATGAACACATACATATTTACTATAGTAAAATGATTATTAATTACCTAAAATAAATGGTTCATATTTTTGATATCTCCTTGATGAGAGAACGTCGACAATGCCTTCTTCTCCCTTTCTAGTCCCTATTCCAATTGTGGGGTCAAACCATTCACAATAAAAAAGTGGAATTTTTAAATTTAAAAATCCTGGATATTGTAGTTTAATTATATTTCTCACGACCCCATAAAAATCTTCTTCTTTTTCAGCGTATGAATAATATTGCCTGCGCACACATACACTGTAGTTCATAGTTTTTTTCGTCTAGTCATGGTCCTGTGTGTGAAACATATATCCTCTTGTAAAATATATTAGCCACCTCATGAACCCACACAGGAAAATTCTCTTGATATTTCATTGTATTCACCTGCATATTTACATAAGATATATGAGAAATTTGATATACATATGTATATATAATTATATATTTTTATATGTACATATTAATCCAATTTTCAAGTAATTAGTACATATTGACGAATCCATAGATGAAATTCTTCATCTCTTTTTGTGATGACTTCATCATCTGAGAGTTCCGGATATTGAAAACGAATTTGAGAGTCAAACAACCTGTTTCGCCAACATTGACAACTTTCAATTGTTGATCATTAGTTTTTTAATACAATAAGTTTTATAAACTATAACTTTCAGTTGTAGATCACTAAAAAAGCATCTTTCAAGTGGTCGAAAATAGTCACAATTGCGTAAAACGTATGCATGTACGCACTTATAATCGTTATCGGTTAACCAAAGTTCCATACATTTTCCACTTGGCCTTCCCACATGGGTGAATATATCCGGTACCGATGATGGGTAAATGCGTACTTCACCTTCATCATATCGATTAGACCTGAAATATAATTTTCAATTTAATATATATATCTATGCTATAATAATTAATAGCAACTTTTTACGTGCTTATATAAGTTAATTAATTAAGTTATTAATATTAATACCTTCTACGTCTAGCTGTGGAATTGTGGGAAGCGAAGTAATGTTCTGAGAAATAAGAGATTTCATCATTAATGTACGAATGAACTATTGATCCCACTGGATACCGTTTGTTCTTTACCTTCCCTTTCAAATGTTTAAAAATTGTTCAAATGGATACATCCACCTATATTGCACAGGACCACCAAGTTCCGCCTCGTAAGGTATGTGTATAGGTAGATGCTCCATTACGTCGAAAAAACAAGGTGGGAATATTTTTTCCAAATTACACAAAACCATGACAATGTTGTCCTTGAGATTTCGAAAACAGGTTGGATCTAATGATCTGCTATGGATGAAAACGACGCCAAAAGATCTAGAACACATCAAAGGAGAAAAGATAGCCGGAATAGCCGGAATGGAAAAATAAGTCGGAATAGCCAGATAAGCAACATAAGTCACGGAAAAATAATCTTATTCCTAAAATAAAATAAAACATGAGGGTATTATTTTATTTTAATGTATTATCAAAAATACTTAATTATCATTTATATATGAGAAAACTTACCTGATAACGCAAGATGTACGTTTCGCGGTAAAAGTTCTGCAAAGACAAATGGTAGCAATCGTCCTATGAATACATGACAATCATGACACTTCATTTCAAAATATTTTTCACCGTTGATGTCCACACAACTAGCTAAATCTGCCGCATAACCGTCTGGGAATTTAACCGCATGCTTAACCCACTCTAATAACGATTTTCTTGCTTTTGAACTTAATGTAAAAATAGAAAATGGAGCTCTCCCACGAGAATCAACGTGCAACTCTTTTCAAGAACAAAATCTTTCAATGTATAATCTTGACTTCACCGTGTCTTTTGACTTGTCTTTAACATTCATAACGGTGTGTATAATGTTATCAAAAGAATTCTTCTCGATATGCATCACATCTAGGTTGTGCCGTAAGTTCAGATCCATCCGTTTTATCTTCGTGACCATTTCCCCCACACACCGATGTTTTTGGTCGTTCCACATGCCTTATACGCTCGTACAAAACTTATTCACCAGTTAAAGATTGAGGTGGATAATCATTCAAAGCGTGTTACCCCTTCAAAAAGTTTGTTTTATTCTTCCTTAACGGATGATTACTAGGAAGAAATCTTCTATGACAGTCAAACCAACATGGCTTGCATCCGATCGGCAACTGAAAAGCTTCTGTATCATCCATGCAAATCGGGCACGACAATCTTCCATGTGTTGTCCAGCCCGACATTATCCCATATGACGGTAAATCGCTTATAGTCCATAGAAGCACAACTTTTAGATTAAAACTTTGATTTAATGACACATCATATGCTTTAACACCGTTATACCACAACTCCTTTAACTCATCTATCAAAGGCTGGAGAAAAATATCAAGACTAGCTCGTGGATGATTTGGACCCGAATTCAAAACCGTAAGAAACAAATACTCCTTTTTCATGCACATATCCGGGGGTAAGTTGTATGGAGTCATGATCATATGCCACAATGAATGATTTTTGGACATACAAAATGGATTAAAACCATCTGTACATAATCAAAGATATACGTTTCGTGTTTCATGTGCAAATGAAGGATGTAAGAATTTAAAATTCTTCCACTTCGCCGCATCAGATGGATGACACATTACGCCGTCTTCTGAATCATGCTCAGCATGCCATCTCATCGCTGATGCAGTCTTCTCTGATTGATACATTCTCTTCAGTCTGTCAGTAATAGGTAAATACCACATACGGCTGAATGGTACTCTAGTTCGCCCTCCGCTCGACTTGTATCTTTGGTTTTCCACAGAACTTATAGTGCTCCAAATTCTCGTATTGTTCCCAGAATAGCATACAATTATCTATACAAACATCAAATGTATAGTACGACAACCCAATCTTTCACATCAACGTTTCTGTCTCATAGTACGAAGTTGTTGCATTATTACCATCCGGTAAGTACTCAGAGATAGTTTCCGCCAAATCGTCCAAGCAACTTTCAGCCAGATTATGGTCCGCTTTAATATTCATTAACTGAGCCTCCAACGATAACCGTGAATGGCCTTCGTGACAACCACCATAAAGTGGTGTGTAGCATCTAACATGTCATAGAATTGTTTTGCCTCATGTGTTGGTTCTTCATGAACATGATGACCACTTTCATGTTCATGATGGTGGTAATCATCAACGTTTGAGGGCCCACGAAATGCATCATTCACCATCTCCGCATAGCATTTCCTTCACCTAATTATAATAGTTGATTACAGCTACAATAATCTTTATAACCATGACTACTACCTGTCATACCTCCATCGACCACATTATAATCTTCACCATGCTCATACCAAACATAATAGTTTGGCATAAAACCTCTACTATATATATGCTTCAGTATTGTTGTCCCCGACAAAAGTTTTGAATTTTGACATTTCATACATGGACAATAAAACTNTCTTTGTGTGATTGACTTGCTACTTGCGAAATTCATGAACTGATCCACACCGGCCATCAACTCACTCGATATATTTTGCGTGCGGGTATCAATCCGATTATACATCCAATCCCGAGACGAATTCAACATTTTTTCCGTTTGTCTGAGAAGTTTGAGACGTAATTTTGTTACAAATGGAAGAGGTTCATTTGCTTATATAGACTAAATATTTGTCTCTATTTTTCGACTACCTAAATGAAGTCGCAATTTTGACACAATTTCTCGACTGTGTTTATACAACTTTGCCACCAATCTCAGTCGTCGCTAAATTTTGTTACACCAACTTTCTTTGTCATTTCCAACGTGTTTTACCTACCAACATTGTGACTTTTTTGCAACTATAACGTAACATAAATATCTAAATACAAAACAGTCGTAAATTTGCGACTATTTTGTCACTCCTTTTCCAACTGCGTGATATGGTCTGAAAACAGTTGCATTTTTGCGACTATTTGTTGTTTACGTTTAATTAGTCGCTAATTTGCTACGTTTTCCAGAATCTTTGTTATGGTCGTAATTTAACGACTCTTTTACGTCACCTGATTATTCAGTCGTTATTGTGTCGCTATGTAGTCGTAAAATGGTTACTAATTTTGCGACTACCTTTATGGTCGCAAACTACAGTCGCAAAAAGATAGTTTTCTTGTAGTGTATGAAAAGTACCCAATGTACTTTGTTTGACACGTAAAAGAAAGATTGTGGAGTTGAGATGTAAAGGCTTTGTAATTGAAAGTAACACCTATGTGTCGCCGGCTTTAGGTGAAGTGTATCACTTGAAATTTTTGCTAAACATAGTCAAAGTTTCAACTTGTTTTGAAGAGATAAGAACAATGAAGAGCGTTGTTTACAACATGTTCAAAGATGCATCTATGCATTAAGATTTTTGGATGACGATAAAAAATATATTAAGGCTATCAAATAAGTAAGCTTCTGATGTTCAAGAAAGTATATTTGCATGATGTTTGCTATAGATTTCCTTCCAAGAAGTGAACCGAAGCCTGAAAAAGTATTGAAAGCTATTTGGGAGATTTTCTCAGACGTATACAATACTAGGAGAGGCAAAAGAGTAAAAATTCAAGTAAAATCACTTCATCACAACTTCACATCTTCTTACAAAATTGAAACATTCAAATGAAATGTGTACACATTTTTTTTTATCTGACATTCTCTGGAGATCATATTACAAATTTAGCTTTGGCTGAACTTAAAATACTGATGCATAACAACAAGAATGATAATTCTCTCATAAGATATTAACTAAACTATAACCACAATCAACAAAGAAATATACACAATGTACTGCTTTCCAAAATAACATATGAGCAAAAAGGTGTGTAAGATGAGATATTAAAGTGTTCTAAACAGCGATATAGATGTTGTGTTTTCGTGTATGTTTTTTGGGGGACTAGAAAACCTGCCTTTGGAGTATTCTAGGTACAATTATTTAAATTAGAGGTCAAATTGTTTTGAATGTGGCATCTAGTTGAATCGTGGTGTTACTACTGCCAAATGGTCATACAACTGATAACACTACTATTTTACCATATTTAGTTGGATTTTTACGTAATTATATGGAGGTTTTTAATGCTTTTTTGACCTCTTGAAGTAATTTTCTCTTATTTGTGATTTTAGGGACTAATCAGGTTAAATCATCAAAAAGATTGGATAAACTTGCTAATTTGTTCTCATTCATATTACCAAGCAAGTTTTATTGACGAATCATGAAGACAGAGGCTCAAATACTTGAGTTTTGCATTTTACCGATGTGGACAGATTCTCAGCATCAGAAAGATCGTCATTGAAGAAGGCCTTCCCTTCATTGGATTGACCTGGATTTTGGTCAGAAGTTGGCGTTTTGAACTAGCTTTAATATGCAAGTGGTTTGAAGTCATTTAAAGTTGTGACTGAGGGGTTATAGCCGTTTAAGCCAAGACACGTCTGTTTGTCTCGGAAAGGAAGCAAGTGGAGCAACATTTGAAGCTGTGACCGGGTGATGGAGTTGCCACCACCGGCCGAATGCTCATTTTTGGCACACTCCGGTTACAGAGACATTTCGTGTTCAGAGACAGATTTCAATTCATAACTTTTGGTTCGCTTAACCGAATTTGATTTCGCAAGAACCGACATAACCGAGGATGCCATAAGAAACCCTACTATTATAAATAATTTGGTTTTAGCTTTTAGAAAGAGAGCCACAAATTTTTACAGAGAGTTACAAGCCGTCAAAAGCTTTGAGAGATTCTTTTCTTTGTTCTTTGGGGAGATCCATTTCATACTTTGTCATAGAGAAGATTTCTTTACTCTTGATCTATTTAATAGTATTTTTCTCATTGATTTGTTGCAGCTTTTTGTGCTCCATGTTTGAGTAGTTCATTAGTTAGATTTGTAGGCTTCTCAAAGAGATCATGTATTCATGAGATGCTAGTATTTGATTAGGGATTCATAGAGTCTTTGTCTCGGTTAATCTTTATGCATAATTACTCCATTTGCACATCAAGTAGTCTATCCATTGGTAAATTTTCATTCCAAAATATTGTTAAATCACCTGAACCAAATCTTTGACAAGCTGAGTTTGAGGAGGCTTTTAAAGTAGATCGCCTTGGCTCATTGAACTTATCAAAACCTGTGTCTATTTAATGCATGCTATTTACTTTAATACCATTCGAAAGAGTAGGTTCTTTGATAATTAGTATAAAATCACGAACCTCGAAAGTGGAGAGGATCTTAATTATTGTTTTCGAGTTCTAGACGTTTCTTAATTCTAATTCCTAAACAAATCAATTTTCTCTATGTGTCTAATGCTTTTCCCCATTGATTTATACCCTTTTAATCATTTAAAATTTTTTTTTTCTTTTACTTTAAATTCACCAAACAACTCTTTTATTTTCTGTTTTAGGTTATATTAATCCTTAAGTTCATAGTGTAAGATCTTAGTCCTCGTGGGATCGATAACCTGAAGTACTTCAACTACCCTGTGCACTTGCAGCAGTAGTTTCTTTTTGGGTAAAATGTGACACGTGCGCCTTTGCCGAGGACATGATATTTTACCTACGCACTTTTCTGTACTGATTTTAGTCTTTTTTTTTGTAACACTGTTTAAACTTTCTATTCTAAGAGAGAACCTTAACGTGTCTAACAAGGAAACAAAAGGTACAAAAACAAAACAGAGGAAAAGAGACTAGTAAGAGTAAAAATAGGACATGAGACAAGGAAAAGAAAATAGAGTAGAAGATCCGAACACAGGCCTATAAGAGATAGCTTGATCAAGATGAGTGATCAAACACAGGGTTTGAATCCTGTACTAGTCTTTCACAGGCTGGTCTTGGGCATCATCGGCAATGAGGGCACTAAACCAAGGTATAGGAGTTCACTCGAGATATAAGATTGGAAACGGAGGTCCGAGGTGACACTAGACGCGATAGCGTGAGCTACAGAGTTGGCTTCAGTTCTAACCAGGGAGGAGCTGCATTCTTCAAAAGAGTTCAAAGTTTGGATAATGGAGGAGGACAGGTGCCTAAGTAGCGGAAATTCATGAGGCTTAGCTAGGACTTCCTGTAGAAGAGGGCAAGAGAATTCAAAGCATACTTTCTGGTAGTGTAAAGAGTCTAAGCTATGAACCGCCAACACAAAACTATGGAGATGAGCTTCTAGGGAGGATGATGATGGGGAGTAAGCATGACGACTATGAAGGAGAATAGAGGCATTATGATCCCTTAAAACCCAGGCAGCCCCACTATTGCTTTGACCATTGATCTAGGAGGCAGCTATATTGCATTTCACGAAGCCTTGAAGAGGTCTACTCCATTTTGAAAACAATGGAGAAGAGGTAGGTATCACGTTGGTGGTATCTAGTACTTGGTTAGCCATGTTCAATTCTGTGAAATCATCCATTGCTTTGTACAAGATGGCTTGGGGGGGGGGGGGCTCTTTTTCTCAAAAATGGTCAGGTTTCTTGACTTCTATAGGTTCCAAAGGATCCATGGGAAAGTGTTCTTGGAATGAGAAGCGATATTGGGTCGATCGTTGCATTGCATCAGATGGTGGATATTGAGCAGGACAGAGGTGTTAGAGAATCCTCTTTCAGGTAACGGATACGGAGACATCAACTACACCTCGACAGCCACATCGCAATGAAATAAAACATGAGGAATCGATTCTGGACAGGTTCCGCAGATAGGACATAAGGGATTGACATCAATTCCTCTGGTTTTGAGGCGGGAATCGACTGCTAACGCACCAGACATTCCTCTCCATACAAAGTGCTGAAGCTTTGAAGACGTCTTCATTTTCCATATTTTAGACCAAACTTTCTGTTCAAGTGGGCTAGTGACGTTCTGTGGGGGGTCCTCCAACTCTGCTATGGGTCGTAAAAGCTTGTTCCCACTTTGCACTTGGTACGATCCTGACTTTGTGAAAGCCCAAATGAGTTTGTCTTGACAGTTGGTGTGTGGTTTGATACTCAAGATTCTTTGAACATCATCCTGGTAGAAGAGGTTGGATGCTTTGGGTACATCCCAATAGTTTGAATGCGGCAAGAGGAGGTCGGAGACAGTGACAACATCCATCGTAGCTTCCAGTCTACGAATTGGAGGTCTTGGAACAGAATCCAGGAGCCAATTATCAGACCAAATCTTAGTATCATTACCACCTCTTATAGAGGATATCAAACCTTTTTGAAGCAAGTCTCTACCGTGGAGAATGCTTCTCCATGCGTATGAGAGTCGACGACCAAGTGTAGTTTCCAAGAAGTCTCCATGTTCATAATAACACCTCTCAACACTCGAGCTACTAGTGAGTTTGGCCGATGTAAGAGGCGCCAAGCTTGCTTGCAAAGAAGAGAATGATTAAATTTGGCGATGTCGTGGAAACCAAGTCCCCCATACTCTTTGTTCCTGCACAATTTTTTCCACGATATCCATGAGATTTTCCTCTTATCGGAGCAGTTACTGCACCAGAAAGTAGTAATGGCGCTTGTTAACTTTTGACATTGGTCCTTGGAGAGCTTGAAGACCGACATAACATAGATTGGTAATGCTAAACCGATGGATTTGATAAGGATTTCTTTCCCACCCGCTGAGAGAGTCTTTGCATACCATCCCATCATTCTCGATTGCAACTTATTTTGTATGAAGCTCAATAGCTTCCGTTTTGAGCCACTAAAGCATTCCGGGAGGCCGAGGTACTTTCCTTCACCGCCTTCTTTATCTATTGCTAAGATCGATTTTACCTCGTTTTTTGCATCTTGACCAACCTTAGCACCAAAGATGATGGAAGACTTTGCTTTGTTCACTAATTGGCCAGAAGTTGCGCCGTACAATTGGAGGCAAGATACTATCGCTTTACCCTTTTCTTTGCCCGCTTTGCATAATAGTAGACTATCATCGACAAAGAGTAAATGATGGATACTTAGACATTGCCGTTGTTAGTTGTATCCCATCAATTTTACGCTCAATTTCAGCCCTATTGAGAGTATGAACTAATGCTTCTGCACAAAGGATGAAAAGAAAGGGAGAAAGCGGATCTCCTTGACGTATATCGCGTTCGGGTTTGATAAAACCATGGACACGCCCATTGAGTAGAACTGAGTATGTTACCAAGGAGATGCATGCCATAACCCATCAAATCCACTTATGATCAACACCCATTCTCTCCAATAAGGTTTCAATGAACCACCATTCCACTCGATCATATGATTTTGACATATCGGTTTTCACCACCATATACTTATCCGATACCGAGTCCTTAGTCTTGAGCGCATGTGCCATTTCATGTGCAATAACGATATTGTCAATGATCAATCGACCAGAGACGAAAGCTCCTTGCGTATTTGATACAATATCGTGTAGGAAACTCTTTAGTCTTGAACACAGGATATTGGCGATGATCTTGTAGTGAGCAGTACACAAACTAATTGGACGCATTTCATTCATGGTTGATGCGTTGGAGACTTTCGGAATGAGGCAGAGTTGCGTATGATTCCATTCTGGTTTCATGATAGCCGTTGCGAAGAAATTCTGCACTTCCTTCACAACACTCGGGCCAACGATGTGCCAAAAACTAAGGTAAAAGGTGCCTGTGAGTCAATCAGCTCCAGCCGTGCTATTGCTCTTGATTCGAAAAGCCGCGTTTTTGATTTCCTCAGAGGTGATCGATGCTGTTAATGTATTGTTCATAGATGCATCCACTCTCACAGGGAAGTGATCAAAGATAGTGATAAGGTTAGAGGAATTGGAGCTCATGAAGAGATCTTTGTAATATTCAACTGCTATGTTACCTTTGGATCCTTCTGTAAAATTCTCTACCCCATCTTTGTCTTTAGCATGATCACACGATTTCTGATTTTACGTCCCTTAACCGAGTTGTGGAAGAAACTAGTGTTTTTGTCACCGTCGCGAAGCCATTGCTCTCTGCTTTTATTTTTCCAGAAAAGCTCCTCTTCTTTATACGCTATAGCCAGGTCACCTTTAATCTTTTGCATCAGGTTTGAGTCGGGGGAGATTTTAGCAACTTCCTGTTCCAGTTGGCGATGAAAAGATGATATTCGGTTCTGGGAGTTGACGCTAGATGATTTTTTCCAATTCGATATTGCTTTTCTACATGAAGTGATTCTTGCAGCAATTGAGAAAGCTTCATCATCATTGTCAGGGGCCCACCCTCTTCTAACTGCCTCCTCAAAACAAGGTTTCTTGATATGTCTCTTATCAAAATAGAATCTCCCTCTGCCATGATCATCTTCTTCGTGAAGGAAAAAGATTCTGATTGGACGGTGGTCAAAAGCCCAAAATTCACCATATTCATTCAGAGATCGTGGGAAAAAGTTCAACCATTCTTCATTTTTGAAGCTGCGATCAAGCCGGCATTGGATCCAAACCTTGTCTCACCATGCACACCATGAAAAGGAGTTCTGAGTGCTACGCAGCTCTTTGAGTTTGCAGGTCCTGGCCATGGTTCGAAAGCCCCAAAACGTTATGTCATCTCTTAGTGGACGTCCTAGTTTTTCATTGTTACTCATCAATTCATTAAAGTCTCTCACCAATATCCAGGTTGCATTACAGTTGATACCAATATCAATCAATTGATCTCATACACATTGTATTTTTGCAGTTATTGGCTCACCATAGACACAAGATAAGTAGAAAGTAATTGATCCCATTATGACTTGTAAGTCAATTATTCTTTTGTCGGCCGAAAGAACCGTTACAATGAAACTACTTTTCCAAAACAAAGCCAAACTGCCGCTAAGACCTTGCGGTTCAACAGTAAACAAATGATCATAACCAAAACTTTGTTTAAAACCCGAAATGAAATCCAACTTTTGCTTAGTCTCCATGAGGAATAGAAAGTCCGGAAAATGTTTTTTACACATCTCCCGTAACCGTTGAACTGTCTCGGTAGCTCCTGCTCCTTAATAGTTCAAATTCACTATGCTCATTTGCGATGCAGCGGCTTCAAATCGAAAGCCACCATATTGGGTTTGTTCTTAGGGGACTTGGTGATCGAGGGATCAATGACATCGTTAGCTTTCCTTTTTGCAAGACCTTCAAGAGTTACTGCATTCTGTTGAACATAGAGACCTGCAGGGAACGATGCTTGCTTGGTGGTTCCGAGAGCTTTAGCCTTTCTTTGCCAAGATGGAGATCTTTTCCTTGCTGCCTTTTCGCAAAGGATGTCCAGGCCAGAGGGGAACCATAGGCTCCTTCCTGGAAACCCGTAGGACACTCTCTCAGAGAAGGGCGAACCAGATTACTAGCCATGGGATCAGTGGCAATACGACTTCCTTGAGTGCTATTGGTCGGCTCATAACTATTGGTTGACCATTGAGAAGGTTGTTTCAGAGCAGTTTGTTTCCTTGAGGCTCAAAATCAAAGACTCTTCCCACACTCTTACTTGTAGTCAAGGTGATTTTAGGTAATCTGTTGGAAGATTCTTCTTGTTCTTTTTCTATTGATTTTAGTCTAGAACGCTTTTATTTTCAGTTTTTAATTCTTATTCTTTTTTTTTCTTTTCAGATTTTATGAAAAGGAGATGTTCTTTGGATGACCCATCTACAGTCAATCCTCTCACTAACATCATCGAACGTACCTTAAGGAAAAAAAAGAGAGAAAGGTTAGCTACTATGGAAAATCCGAACTAGAATCCGCCTCACGGGGCAGCCACATTTTGTGGACAATCAAATCGTTCTCACTGAACAAAAAGAAAAAGCTATTGGCCATGGACTTGCTGTCGCCCCTGCTGCCCTTCTTCCCCCTCAAGCCAACTTACCTGTTGTTGTAGGACTTCAAGGAGTCCAAGGAAACACACAAGAACCTTTTGGTGCTGCCCCTGTTCCACAAAACCAACCAGAAAGAGGAAATGCACATGCTCGAATGGATAACCAACAAAAAAATTCCACCTGAGAATTTAGTTGGATTACAAAAATTCCCACAATTACTTCAAGCCTTGATTAGCCAAGATTTACCTCAGTATCAGCCCCCTCAAGGACGAGCTAAACAGAATCAACCTCGTCCTCCTCAGCCTCAAAGGAATGATTTTGAGACTAAACCTTAGATCATAGCCTTGGTGAAGCAAAATCAATTCCATGGACTGTCCACAGAACATCCACTTGACCATGTCGACACATTTAAAGAGATATGCAATACTATGCCTACAAATGGAGTTCCACCGGACTACTTCAAATGTAAACTTTTTACATTCTCATTGAATGGTAAGGCTATTAGATAGATGAAGTATTCGCCACCAAAATCCATCACTACTTGGGACGAATACAAAAGTGCATTTCTACACTAAGCAGAGATCGAGCTCCATTCGAAGCAAAATCTCTTGTTTTCAGCAAGGACCTATAGAATCCTTTTATGAAGCATTAGAAAGGTTCACTGAGTACACAAGGGACTACCAAAACCATGGTTTTTCTGAAGGAAATCTATGAACATCTTCTACAAATGGTATCGACCATAAGTACAAGCTTTCTCTAGACACGAGCAACAATGAGAGCTTTATGACGAAATTCGTGCTTGAAGCCAAGCTTTTGATCGAGAACCTAGCTTGTAGTGATTTCAATAGTGGTCCTCTTTATGATATAAACGTGTGTGGATCCAACCATTTAACAGAAACTGCACATATTTCAGATCTAAAGACGATGATTTCTCAACTACTAAAAGATAGACGAGGAGTTCATGTTGTTCAGACCATTGGAGACGCTCACAAGACTCCAAATATGGAGTATTTAGAAGATGTAACAGAGGAAAAGGAGGAAGAAGTGAACTACATTGGTGGAAATTCTGGAAAAAAGCGATACAACCAAGAATACCGAAATAACTCAAATCTGTCCTACCGGAACAATAATTTAGAGAACCCTCAAGATCATTACTATCCTCCTGAAAACGCCCAACAAGAAGTTTCCTATCAGCATAAGAAACAACATTTTAACAAAGGAATGTACCAAGTGAAGCAACCATTCACTTATCCTCAAGCTAGTGCATTGATTCTGCAATAGAGCAAGCTTGAGATAATGCTGAAGCAAATCTCTCAAGAGATGAAACAAAACCACAAGGAGGTTAATGAGAGGGTAGAAAAACGTCTACCATGAGCTTACAACAAATTATGAAGTCACTGTTACTCATGTCCACAAGCATGAAGTTCAAATCACTCAAACGAGTGAAGATGTCAAGAAACAAGAAAACCCGGCGAAATCCTTCTGCAAGGTCGTCAACTTAAGGGTAGCTATGGAAGTTGTGTCTACTGCTAAGAAACATCTTCAATACCTAAATTCTTAAAGGTAATACCCTCTGGATTGTTTACCAAACGAATCTAAGAGAGCTTACAAGAATCGACTCAAGAAGATTCCTTTAGAGAAAATCGAATGCCCTGGAAAGTTTATCATTTCTTGCTCAATAAATAAACTTATGATTGATGATTGCTTATGTGATACAAGAGATAATGTGAATATGATTCCACTAAACATGGCTCTGGACTAAGGGCTCTAAACTTCTGACCATCTCGAATCTCTATCGAGTGTGCTGATATGTCTACATCCACACCGTATGGGTTTTGCCGGATGTTTTGCTTGAAGTAGGAGGATTTCTCATACCTACTTACTTTCAAGTAGTCTTTACGAAAAGGCGGAAGTAGAATCCACTGATCCCTGGCTCCCAATTCTTAGCTACTGCTAGAGCAATCTTCGATTTCCCGAACAAAAAGATTTGCTTAGCAAGAGTGAACAAGCGAGTCTGTTACCTTGTTGTGAGCTACAACTCCAGAGCAAATGAAGCTATTTTGGAATACAAGAAAGTTAGTCTAGACCCTAGAGATAGCCACAAAACACAGCAAGTCTCAAAGAAAGAAGCTACATCCATCAAAACGCCAATCCCTTCAAAACCGCGATAATGAATGCAAAGAGAAACTCTTGTGCCATCGAGGTACAATTTGACCCTTTCTTCGACGTGGATGAAGAAGAGGAAGAGGTCTACAATTTACTATTATCCTATGCCAAAGTCAAGATCTGAATTCCCATTGGTCTTGACTTGAAGAACGATGAAATTTACAAGATGAAGCTCGAGAATACTCTTCCCGAAGGCAATTGTGATCTAAGAAGCTATTGGAGGCACGCTTGATGATCTAAAATCACAATCTACACCACCAATACCAGAAACTCAAGAATCTAAAGGAACTACAATTCCTTTAGTGGAAACCGATCAAGCCTAAAAAATGAAAGGAGTCAAGCTAAAGACTCAAAACAATCGCTTTATGGGCGGCAACCCACACGGTTTTAATTTTTTTTTTTAGAACTTATTTAGATGTCTAATAATTAGTTTTTATTTTTTGCAGGATTTAAGAAAATAAAAAAAAATACAAAAAAATTCGGACTTAAGAACAAACCTGAAAGTTGCTGTGACTGGATGTCGCCTGCCAAAATATAGGACTTTGGCACAATATTGCAATCGACCACTGTCAGGAGCAAAATGCCTCAGAACCAATTTTTTGATTTTGGCAAGAAATCTAAATCGTGTAAGCCATCTCCTGGACCATTCCAAACATTCATTCTACATTGGAGAAGGATATTAAGGACCAGCAATAAGGCTACATCCTCATATCAAAAATTCTTGGAACAAAGTGATGATATCATGAAGAGATGGTAACCTCTTATTCTATCTAGCAATGTTATTCCGGAAGTTTGTAGTCCTCCTATGCGAGTAGAATTGTCCAAGGAATCTCCCTTTGCATTGATCCCAAGTGGTTATAGAAGAACTAACCACGGTCTTCTCCCATTGTGAGGCTTTATCCCTTAATGAGAAAGAAAAGAGAGATAGCTTCACATAATCTCTGGGGATTCATTGAATCTTGGTTGTGTCACATAGTCTTTCAAAGTTGTCAAGGTGTTCGATGGGGTTCTCCATGTCCAAACCAAAATATTGTGCATCATGTTGATGAAGGTAGAGTTGATCTCGTGATGGGAATATCTCCCAGTGGGGGTCTTATTCCCATCATAGTGTTGCTCGTGATAGGTGCATCAAAGTCACCAATAGTCTCCTCATATTCTTCCATTTCGCCTACTCTTTCTTGAAATTGATAATTCATCATCCTTGCAACAAAGCACAAACAAAAAGAAAAAGAAAATAGTTAAATAGCTTGTAAAATAAAATTAGTCTCAAACTTAAATGAAATCCCAAAGAAAATCATAATCTAGCAATCGTGCTCTCTGGAAACGGTGCCAAAATCTTGTCGCGCGTTGAAAGAGAACGAGCAACGAAGCTTTAAATTTATTAGCTCGTTTTCTAACAATCACACAATCCACAAGTGCAAGAATATGTCATTGTAGTACTTTGGGGTCGAACGACAAAAGAAAACCTTAGCTAGATAGATCTAAACATTGAGAATACACACTCAAGCCTAATCTAAGCAAATAAGAAAGGTTGGGGTTTGTTTTGGTTTTCTTAATAATTTATAAACAAAAGCAAAGCAAGAAAGTTAACAACTTAAATAAAGGCAATAAACTCAAATAAAGAAAGCAAACATAAACTTAAAGAATTCATCTTCTATTTACTAGCCTCCTTTGATCCCATCTTCTTCCATTGCTTCTAGCCTTTAAAACCCCTTGACTCTTTGACCTTTTAGCCTTTAGAATCCATCATCTCAAGGGGCGATGGTAGCCTCCCTTGGGTCGATGGCAGTTTATGTTTATGTTTGCTTTCTTTATTTAAGTTTATTGACTTTACTTAAGTTGTTTACTTTCTTGCCTTGCTTTCATTTCTAGATTATTAAGAAAACCAAAACAAACCCAACCTTTCTTAATTGCTTAGATTAGGCTTGAGTGTGTATTCCCAATACTTAGATCTATCTAGCTAAGGTTTGCTTCTTGTGGTTCGACCCCAAATTACTACAATGAAATATCCGTGCACTTGCGGATTGTTTGATTGTTTGGAAACGGACTTATAAATTTAAAGCTTCGTTGCTCGTTCTCTTTCGACCCGCAACAAGTTTTTGGCGCCATTGTCGGGGAGCACGATTGTTAGATTAAGATTTTCTTTGGGATTCCATTTAATTTTGAGACTAAGTTTTATTTTTCAAGTTATTTAACTATTTTTTTTTCTTCTTTTTTGTGCTTTGTTGCAAGGATGATGAATTACCAATTTCAAGAATGAGTTGGCGGAATGGAAGCATATGAGGAGCCTATTGGTGACTTTGCTACACTAATCTCGAGCAACACTAGGATGGGAATTAGACCCCCACCAGGAGATATGCCCCATCACGAGATCAATTCTAGCCTCATTAACATGATCCACAATGCACAATATTTTAGTTTGGGCATGGAGAACCCCATAGAAAACCTTGACAACTTTGAAAGACTATTCGACACAACCAAGATTAAAGGAATCCCCGGAGATTATTTGAAGCTATCTCTCTTTTCTTTCTCATTAGGGATAAGGCTTCACAATGGGAGAAGACCGTGGTTAGTTCTTCTATAACCACTTGGGATCAATGCAAAAGGAGATTCCTTAGACAATTCTACTCGCATAGAAGAACTACAAACTTCCGGAATATCATTGCTAACTTCAAACAAGGGAATGAAGAGACACTCAGTGAAGCTTGGCAGAGGTTTAATGGTTATGTGAGGAATTACCCTCACCATGAATTCACCCAAGGAAGTCTACTAAGACTTTTCCTTAGGGGAGTTCATCAACACTTCCGGTTTACTATAAACACGGTAAGCAATAGAAATTTTGCAAGCTTGACCGCGGCTCAAGGAGAGAAATTGGTCGAGAAATTGGCTAAGATTTATGCTGGAGAAGAGAGCTTTGGTTTCACACCAAAGATTGAGGGTAAATGTCTTGAAGAGTTGAATGCAAAGATTGATGAGATAACAAAAGCGGTCCTCAAACCAAAGAAGAAGAAGCTAAGGATCAATGAAAGCTTCTTTAATCAACAAGAGGAGATGAGTTTTGTTCAAGAAAGCTACTAAGAGAGCTATTCACAAGAGTCATCGCGTAGAACAAGTTTAGTAGAATGGACTCCTACGACACCAACAACATCCACTACTCCAAAGACACCTACTAACTCTACGGTAGAAGACATGCATTCTTTGATAAAAGAACTTGTGATTGGAAATGCGGAGATTAAGAGAGACTTGAACACTAAATTTGATGAGTTAGATCACAAGATTCATGGGAATTACATGGAGTTATCGCAGAAGTATGATAATCTTGCTAACTTTTTGAAGGGTATAGAGCATCAAATAGTGGAACAAGCTTCTAAACATGAGTTTCAAATGGGTAGTATACTCGGTAAGTGTGAGGTTAACCCGAAAGATCTTTGTGATGTCGTGACTTTGAGAAGCGGAAAGCAATTACCTCCAAGGACTCAAAAGTTCGAGCCTAAGAAGAATGAAACCGAGTTAGAAGAAAAGGGACTACATGCCCACCGACACTAATGTTCCTATTGATGAGTTGAATCTACCCTTTCCGTGAATATTTAAGAAGCAAATTATGGCGGCTAGGTACCAAAAGATAAAAAATCATATGGGAGGACTAGTGGTAACCATACTGTTCATGGAGTGGTGCCAAGATAACCCCATAGAGAACAAAGTGCTAAACGATGTCATCATAAGGAAGAAAAGAATCGATTCCGTCATTGAAGTTGTGATACATGAATGTAGTGCTATCATTCAAAACAAACTTCCCACCAAGAGAAGATACCCTAAAAGTTTCACTTTGCCTTGTACTTTGAAGCACAAATATTTGGGAAATGTTTTGGTTCATTTAGGAGCAAGTGTGAGCTTAATGCCCTTGACGGTCTCTAAGAAGCTAGGCTTCACAAATTTTAAGCCAACAATGATCCAATTGACATCGGCGAATAGATCTATTCGATATCCACATGGTATTCTTGAAGATTTGCCATTGATGGTTGGGAATTGCGAGGTTCCGACAGACTTTGTGGTCTTGGAAATGGATGAAGAGCTATTGAATCCTATCATTCTTGGAAGACCTTTTCTTTCAACCGTAGGAGCCATAATTGATGTAAGAGGAGGAAAGATAGACCTTCATCTTGGAGATTTGATATTGAATTTCAACATCTTGGATGTTATGAAGAAGCCAACTATCGATGGAGCCGCTTTCTCCATTGAATGCCTTGATGATGATTTTGCCGGAGATCTATAAGAGCTATACATGGAAGATGGCTTGGAAGTAGCCTTAATCTACGAAAAGGGATCAAAGGCAATCCTCTCAAATGAAACCACGAAAATACAAAAGATTACTAGATGCTCAACCGATGGAACCATGTGAAGTACTAGCATTGGAGCTAGGAAAATATGAACAAGGACCAAATTAAGAGAAGGACGAAAGCAATGAAGATTTTGATTGGAGTGAGCTTAAGGCACCTAAGGTGGATTTGAAACCACTTCCAAAAGGGCTAAGGTACGTGTTTCTTGCTCCTAATTCTACTTACCTCGTGATCATAAATGATATCTTAAGTGAAAGTGAAACCAAATTGCCATTGAATGAATTGAGAAAGTATAGAAAAGCAATAGGTTACTCACTAAATGATATCAAGGGTATCCCCCAATCTTTGTGCATGCATATCGTTAACTTAGAAGACGAGTCTAAGGTCTCAATTGAACCACAAAGAAGGCTTAATCCTAACCTAAAAGATCTGGTCAGCAAGGAAATCTTGAAACTCCTTGAGGAAAACATAATATATCCGATCTCGGATAGCACATGGGTCTCTCTCTCGTGCATATTTTGCCTAAGAAAGGAGGAGTTACGGTAGTTAAGAATGATAAAGATTAGCTAATCCCTACTAGAGCTATAACAGGACATAAGATATGTGTTGACTATAGAAAGCTTAATGCATCAACTAGGAAAGACAACTTCCTATTGTCATTCATTGATCAAATGTTAGAAAGATTAGCAAATCGATCTTACTATTGGTTTTTAAACGGTTATTCTGGTTTCTTCCAAATACCCATTCATCCTAGAGACTAAGACAAAACCACCTTTACTTGCCCTTATGGTATATATGCTTATAGGAGAATGCCTTTCGGTTGATGCAATGCTCCAGCTACTTTTCAAAGATGCATGATGTCCATATTTGATAACTTGATTGAAGAGTGTATGGAGGTCTTCATGGGCGATTTTTCCGTCTATGGAGACTCCTTTGGTGGATGTCTTTCTATTCTATGCAGGGTATTGAAGAGATGCAAGGAAACAAACCTCGTGCTAAATTGGAAGAAATGTCACTTCATGGTTCAAGAAGGGATACTACTCAGGCATAAAATCTCCAAGAATGGGATTGAAGTTGATAAAGTGAAGATTGAGGGGATGATGCACTTAGAGCCACCAAGAATGGTTAAAGGAATTCAGAGCTTCTTAGGACACGCGGGTTTCTATAGGAGATTTATCAAAGATTTCTCACAAATCGCTAGACCGATGACAAGGCTTCTATGCAAAGACATACCCTTCAATTTTGATGAATTGTGTATGAAAAATTTTAGGAAAATCAAGGAAGCTTTGGTTTCGGCTCCAATCGTGCAAACTTCAAATTGGGAATTACCTTTCGAGATCATGTGTGATGCAGTGATTTCGCGGTTGGAGCGGTTTTGGAACAACAAAAGGATAAGAAACTTCACGTGATCTACTATGCGAGCAAGACATTGGATGAGACTCAAACCAATTATGCCACAACGGAAGAGGAGCTCTTGGCCATAGTGTTTGCCTTTGAAAAATTTCATTCATATATAGTGGAATCAAAAGTAATAGTATACACGGATCATGCCGCTTTGAGACACTTATTGGCAAAGAAGGATGCTAAGCTAAGGTTGTTGAGATGGATTCTCCACCAACAAGAATTTGATCTATAAATTAAGGACAAAAAGGGAATTGAGAATTGAGTGGCAGATCACTTGTCAAGAATGAAAGTTGATGATGGACTACCAATTAATGACTCACTCCCGGAAGAACAAATCAACTCGGTGGAAAAATTCTTCCTCATTGAGGGAAATCTCAAACAATGGGAGGAAGAGAGTGCGAGTGCGGTGACCAATACAACTCCTTGGTGTGCCGATATAAGTGGGTGGAAAAGAGCCAACAGATATGGGGACTTATGAAACAAAGAAGTTCTACCGAGATCTTAAGTCCTACTATTGGGATGATACATTCCTCTACAAGCAATACAAAGATAATTATATAGTAGATGTGTTTCGGAGGAAGAAGCTAAAGAAAGCATCACCAAATGTAATAGTGCTAACTATGGTGGACACTTTGCCACTTTCAAGACGGTTCAAGAGGCCTTACAAGCAGGTTTTTGGTGACCCACAATTTTCAAGAATGCACATGTAGTTGTCTCCAAGTGTGATGCTTGTTAAAGAAGAGGAAATATAACAAAGAGAAATGAGATGCCATTGAATCCTATTCTTGAAGTGGAGATTTTTGATGTGTGGGGGAATAGATTTCATGGGACCTTTCCCTAAACCGAATGGAAACTTCTACATCTTAGTGGCGGTCGACTATGTTTCCAAGTGGGTAGAAGAGATAGCAAGCCCGACGAATGATACACGGGTAGTGATCAAGCTCTTCAAAATAATCATTTTTCCTAGGTATGGCACTCCTAGGATAGTGATAAGTGATGGTGGAAGCCACTTCATCAACAAGATTTTTGATAAACTCTTGAAGGCTAATAGAATGAAACATAAAGTGGCAATACCATACCACCCTCAAACTTCCGGACAAGAAGAGGTATCCAATCGCCAAATCAAATAAATATTAGAGAAGACAATTGGAGTGAATAGGAAAGATTGGTCTACAAAGCTTGATGATGCACTTTGGACATATAGAACGGCATTCAAGATGCCTATTGGGACTACACCATTCAACCTCATTTATGGAAAATCTTGCCATTTACCTATTGAGTTAGAAAACAAAGCACTTTGGAATACAAGGAAGCTAAATTTCAACTTCAAGGAAGTTACGGAAAGAAGATTAGTGGAATTGGAAGAACTTGAAAACTTGAGGCAAAATGCTTATGCGAGCTCGATAATCTATAAGGAAAAGACAAAAGCTTTTCACGATAAGAAAATCCTCAAGAGGGAGTTCAAGAAAGGAGATAAGGTTCTAATGTTCAACTCTCGATATAAACTCTTCCCGAGGAAATTAAAGTCAAAATGGTCGGGTCCTTTTGATGTTGAAAAAGTAATATCATATGGCTCAGTCACTCTAAGGAACCGTTGCGGAGAAGAATTCACGGTGAATGGGCAAAGATGCAAGTCATACTTAGTGGATACACTACTAGATGGAGCGAGTTGTCTCTTCCTCTGTTGGGGTCAAAAACAGTCCTCTCGAAATTAATGTCCAAGATCGCTTCTTTAATTAAACTTAGTCAGAAACACTACCAACGTCTGGACTCGTCATCGTCTAGACTTAGCATCGACTAGACTTACCGTTGTCTAGACTTAGCGTCGTCTAACCTTACCATCATCTAAACTTAACGTTGTCTAGACTTATAGTCACCTAGATTCGCCGTCGTCTAGACTTGCCGTCATATAGACTTGCCATCATCTAGACTTACCGTCGTCTAGACCGCAAGCCAATTGGGGTCTATACGATCTTTCAAAGAAGTCTATGCGTTCGTGAGAAACTAAAGCATCCGAATGCTAAAGTTAGCATCAATGGCTTTCGGACAACTCTCACAAGGCCACACTATACATCCTTCGGAGCGATACGAAACCACCGAAAGTATCGGAGAACCGCGTTGTTTCGGAGAACTATCTAAACGCCGATTGACGCCAAAACTACGAACGAGTCTTGAAACCGATTGACGACTGAACTAGAGGCCGATCTAGACGTCGACTAAACCGTGGCAACCACTAGCTCCGCTCTCCGAACAGATAGCTTGACCCCTTTATCTTGCCAAGACAAGGATCCTCCATATCTGAATCTCGCTCATTACTCCCTCGGTGACCGCCAAGGCAAGGTCGCTGTCATGGACGTCCATCAATGAATCGAGGGAGCTCGCGATCTCGGCGAAACGAGCCTGAGAATTGGCGTGCAAAGCGGCCCTCGACTCATACACGACCTCCACAATCTCGCGACTTAATAAAACTTTTCTGCTTCAAGCCTTAAGGCTCTCGCCTTCCTAACCTTCTTCTCCTTGAGCGACGAACTCGCAGTCTTTTTGAGATCTCTCTCAAACTCACTGACCCGATTTTCGAACCGAGATAACTCAAAAGAACGAGCGCCATCTAAACCATCAAGGTCTCACTGGAAAACAGGTCGTAAGAACCTTGACCCCAGGACGAACTACGAAAGGCTTTATCCCTTCCNATGAAAGGCTTGATCCCTTCCACAAGGGTACATAGGCAGCCTCTACGAGGCGCAGCCCCAATCGTATCACATTCTGACACTTGTTGAGATCTTCCGCAATAAATTAATCGACCAAAGTTTTCAAGAAAGGAAAAAACACTCTTGGCCGTAGATTTCGGTTAAACACACATCACTCGCCCGCATGAATTATTCCTAAAACTTGCAGATTGGGGGGCTAACTGTTGGGGTCAAAAACAATCCTCTCGAAATTAACGTCCAAGATCGGTACTTTAATCAAACTTACTCGGAAATACGACCAACGTCTGGACTCGTCATCGTCTAGACTTATCATCGACTAGACTTACCGTTGTCTAGACTTAACGTCGTCTAACCTTACCATCATCTAAAATTAACGTCGTCTAGACTTATCGTCACCTAGATTCGCCGTCGTCTAGACTTGTCGTCATCTAGACTTGCCATCATCTAGACTTACCGTCGTCTAGACCGCAAGTCAATTGGGGTCTAGACGATTTTTCAAAGAAGTCTATCCATCCGCGAGAAACTAAAGCATCCGAATGCTAAAGTTAACATCAATGGCTTTCGGACAACTCTCACAAGGCCACACGATACATCCTTCGGAGCGATACGAAACCACCGAAAGCATCGGAGATCCGCGTCGTTTCGGAGAACTATCTAAACGCCGATTGACGCCAAACCTACGAACGAGTCTTGGAACCGATTGGCGCCAAGACAGAGAGCATGTCTTGATGCCAGATGGCGCTAAGACGCGGACAATGTTCAGCCGTTATCCGTTGGCTGAACCACGTCCTTTTCGATCATCATTTCCTTCAAATCCTCACTTGATCGTCTCTCGTTTCGCCTTGATTGGAGTTTTCATCAAACTGTCGTGACGATGATCGTAAGGATTCGTACTTTTTGTGCACTTCGTATCGATCGTGTAAAACGACGACGATTAACTCAAACACCGGAAGAGTCTAAACTATACGATCGGCCTTATTGTCCCACGAAACTATTGCCGCTTATTCTTACGAAAAACGATTTCCCGCAATAAATCGTAAAGATCACTTAGCCGCGAAACGACCCGAAAGGGTCCAAACCGCGATAACGGTCCACTTACGATTCTGGACGAGAACTGGCCCACTTACAATGACAGTTTCCAGGGTTTCGCGAAAATGTTAAGTTTCGAGAAGATAAGGAAGGATCT
>OVAN01002878.1:0-31372 GCA_900406275.1 Anastatica hierochuntica
CGTAGTCCTTTTCAGGCATCGATTTCGTCGGGACAGTTTTTGACTCCAACACCTGTGGTCCAATTCTCCATTTATTCTCATACCTAAACATATTCATTCCTTGCCATTATGCACCAATTGTATTGAGTAGCAACGATATGTGGTATGAGCCCTGCCAAGGAAGCAGTTTGACATTGGCCTTTGGAAAGAGGTCCAACCATGAAATGTTGGTCATTGTCATGTCATGTCTATCTTTGATTTGATGTGATAATTTCGTATGTTACCCACCCATGTATAATAACCTCCTTGTGTAGGAATATCATGCAGCCCAAGACCATTAATAAACTCCGTGAATATGAAAAAAGAGTTTTCAGACCTGTAAGCCCTACCACTTTTCTCTGTGTTGTCTTTGATATCATCCAGATCCCCCATGATTAATCTTGCCGACCCTTTGTAAACATCCTCTTCCTACTGCTTTATCATCTTCTACCACTGTCTATTTCTTTTCGATTTTTCAGGGCACCCATAAACATAACTTAAACATAAGCTTTTATCATTACAAGATAGGATTATATTCATTTTGTACAAAGAGGGAGTTCCAAAAAAGGATACATGAGACCCCTCTTCCCATGATAATGATAATCCCCCATTTAAGCCTTCTGGGGATATTACAAAAGTCTTATCGTAACCTAGTTCCTTACCAAGATTGAGAATAAATGAGTCAGCATTCTTAGTCTCTACAAGGAACAAGATTTCAGGTTTACTTCTCTTCCTGATTTCCTTGAAAAAGAAATTATCAGGGGGTTCTTCAAGCCCTGACAATTCCAGTGCAGGATCTTCATGGTTTCGAGGGTGGTTTAGGGGTATCCACCCTCTCCTGTAGACTTGCTTCTTTTTGTATCTTCTGCTTTGTTACCAATTGACTCGTTTCATCTCATGTCATAGCATATGCCTTCTTCTTATTACCCACTTCAGTTTCAGCTCAATAACTTGACTCCCCTATTACCAGCACTGCATCTTTCTTCATCGCACTTCAAACCACCATTTCTCTTGTATTTTCATTCTTTATTATCTGTTGAGCTTGTTATAGGTTACCAAGCTGAAGGTATCTCTCTACAGGGCTAATGTATGGTTTCCTTCTTGAGCACAATTCCGCCTCATGCCTCAGACTACCACAAACCGTAAAACAACTTCTCAAGCTTATCATATTTAAATTCCAAGTCAACCATTGATCTTCCGTTTATCACTTCCACACTTCTTGCTAGGGATATATTACCATCAATATCAAACATAACCTTTACCCAGACCAGAGATGGCCTACTAGTTGTTGGATCCAAGATACGTACGCCATTTTCTTTACCAAACTTGGACCCAATGTTCTTGATAATATTGACTATCCTATACTTGTTGGGTAGGTTCAGGATCTTAATCCAAAATGGAATCATTCTTAGATAATCCTGTGAATCCCTATTGAACCATTTATCCACCATAACCATCCACCCTTTAAAAGTGTAGGGAGCCTTCTCAAGCACCGATAGCATCTAGTGCTCTGTTTGGAAGTAAAAGTTGGTTGTCCCATCATCATTCACTTGTCCCTTTATCATATCATTCATCTGTCAAACCTTAGGCATAGTCTTCTTGATTCCAGGCGAGTTATGGATCTTAGAGTTAACCCCTTTGACCAATAGACACAGTCGGTGGTCTGTTTCAAACTGCTCCTGAACTTTTTCATTCACGGCCCAAGGCTCCAGATTGCATCCTATTCCTAGTTGGTGAAGTTGTTTCCATAGCTCGCTTTCAGTTTTCATCTTCTAAGCCTGATTTCGTCGATTTGCTTGGAAGAATCGCAAGATTTGAGTGAGATTTGAGATTTGATTTTGCTGAAAAATCCTAAGGTAAAGTTTGCGGTCTAGTCACAAGCTTATCGCCTCGGGAAGAGGGCGAATTTTTTCTACACTATTTACGCTTATTTTCAATATATTAAAAGAAATCATTGAGTTTACGTCGAATGTTTTAACTATTATTGATTTTTTATTCATTAATTTGACGCATTTCGTCATTAATCTTTTTTATAAAATTAGTATCACTAATAGACTAAAAAAAGTTTTTAAAAAAACCTCTCATATCTAAGTATATCATATTTCATTTTTTAATCTTTATACTTTGTTTTCAATTTTCATACTTGTTTATTTTTCAAAACCACCCTAAATAATTATATAATATAAATTTTTAAAGTCAAACTAAAGTTATTTTCTCTATCAATAAATAGATAATGTGTCAAAATCAGATACGAGGATATGTAGTGGAAGAGAAATATACTATAAAACGAATTGAAATAATGAAATTTGTTTAGAGTAGAAAATCTTCTTTATATGTATACAGTTTAAACATTTAAACTGTAAATTTGAAATAAATATTTCAAGCCGGAGTAAAAATTTAATGTAATATTTATTTATCAAATGTAGCTGGAAAAATATTGTGAATATCTTAATTTGACAAAGAACAAATCTAAGATATAACATTTTATTTTTTCAAAAATTTAAGAAATTGAAATTTTAGTTAATAAAAAAATTGTTTTTATATTATGATATAAATTTATACAAAAATAAAATATTATAATATTTTCTTTTTATAACATACATAATAATATTTTTAATTCGATATGAATCAAGTTCGTAATAAACTTATCACATGCATAGTACACGGTCGGATCATCATGTAGTGGTTATATAAGATGGAAAATGGAAATATTTTTGATATTTTTAAAATTTATTTAAATATTTTAAACTATTTGTGTTTACTACATCCAAGATTTCTAATCTAAATTAATTATATTCATCATTAGTTCGTAGAAAAATTATTTTTAAGAGTATTAAGGGTCAATAGATAACGACTATAACTATAAATTTTGTCTCCAGACTTTTGGTTGTGGAGATTTTCGCTATATAAACTATGGCTGTTATTTTAAAAAAGTTTGATTGGTTAAGTTGACTGTTAGTTTAATTATTATAAGTAAATTATTTGTTTAAAATATGATAATGTCATTTGTTTCATAAATTTTTAAATTTCAATACGATTTAACTATATAGATAACAATATATAGAAAATTATCATTTGGTTCTCTGCAAAAAAAAACCTTCATTGTAACTCTTTTTGCTATTTTACTCTTTATATATCGAAACTACGGATCAATCCACCAAATAAGGTTTAACCCACAATATAACCCTTCATTTCGTTATTTAGTTTTTTAGATTTCTTGTAAGTATCGATTGGACTCAAAATTTTAATTTGAAATTGAGTTTAGTTGCTACTGAATTTTAATATTAGTGTATTAGTCGTTGAATTAAAATATAAAAAGGTTATATTGCGGGTAAAATTTCACTTGGTGGGTTGATCTGCATTTTCGACATATGTAGAGTAAAATTGCAAAAAGAGTTACAATAGAGGGTTTTTTGCAGAAAACTCAATTACAATTAATGAGAAAATGTATACATATTTGAGAAAACATGATGGTAGAAAAAATTAACATATAAAAATCATATTACATGTGAGATTGTAAGTTTAAAAGTAACACATTATTCGTTGTGTTTACAATACTCTAAGGTAATTCTTTTTTTGTCACTGTTTGGATAGAAAAATCCAATCCATAGCCAAATAATCTTATTACGTGGAACAACATAATTTAATGGAGTCGAGCTCCAGTGGGAATGGTCGTATAGGTGGACCTTTAATCACTTAACTAAAGGCACATCCACATTCTAAGGTAATTCTAAGAGTAGTATTAACATATTTTGTAGAATTTTACATTTGAAAATTTATTGATTATACAATGGATCTATAAGATTAGAGTATAAATTTATAATGTATTCCTGACCCAAAAAAAATTATAATGTATTCAAAAAATTTTATAATATAACAAAATGGATTTCATTAGATAGACAAAAAAGAACATAAATATTAATCAACTAGTGTTTTATAATAAATTAAATGTAGACTAACAAATAATTTATAATAACTTGGGGGAAAAAGTAATGAGAGAGAAAAAATTATTTTCAAAATCTAGGATACATCGGCTTTGAAGAAAAAAAACAAAATCTTTACAAAAATAGACTTCCATGACTGTAAAATTTTTAAAGCTAAAATGTATTATTGGGTAAAAAAAATTATTGCAAATTCGGTGAAACCTCTAAAAGTTTTCACAGTCCAAAAGCTAATCACTCTCTCAATTGTTAAAACTGAGAAAAAGTGAAGACTGTAAAAAATATGGGTTTAGTCCATATCATTAACTCTTTATGGATTTAAACTCATAAGGTCTAAGATTCTTTGTTAGTGGTCACATATGTAGATATATGTTGTTAATAAGAGAGAGTCATCAAGAAAAAAAAAGAGGTAGCCACCAAGAGAGATTAAGCTAACAAGAGGATAAGAGAGAAGGTTAAGGAGATAAGAAGTTTCAGAGAAGAACAAAGGAAAGATACGGTCAAGAGATAAGGTCCATGAAAGCTAAGGTTTATTATCTTCTACTCTTTTTCTTTTAGTGTATTTGAGATAAAGATGAGAAGAGAGACGTGAGGTTGTAGCGTGTACTTCAAGATCTTGTTAGTATTTGATACTAGTGAATCGTTAAGAGTGTCGTCTTCTTCCCAGAAGACGTATTGAGTTTACAAATCTCTTTTATCTTTACTTGAATCAAACAACAAACAAGCGTACTAAAATTAACCGGTCAAATGAAATTAGGTTGAGAATTCCTACACAAAGATGATGATATTATCTGAGTTTGAAAATGTTGGTATTTATTTTTTATGTGATCTAATTTACGCATGAATTTGATTGTTTAGAACAATATTTTTTTTTTAACAAAATAAATACCAATATCTTTATGTTACAATTGTTGTTTTTTTTTTATAATTATGTTAATATCATTAGAAATGAAAGAAGGTTTTACATAATGAAATACCTATACGATTTGTCCTTACTCCAAAAAAAAATAAAAAAGATAAGGAGAAAAAGATCCAGACTTAGGAAAATATTTCTAGAAGGCACAAGTTTAGTATAACCACCTAGCCATTAGATTCCTGAAATTCTTCATATGCCTTCTAGCATTAATTGAGTTTCTTATTTCCCTATCGATGTATTTGAAAACTGCGGTCGGGGGAATAGAGACTCTGTCATGATATCGTGTGTTGCGTTATTTCCAAATATGATAAACTACAGCTTGGGCACAGAGTTTTCGGAGCGTTGTTGGAGCTGTGTTTGAACTGATTCTGATCCATGCAAGTAGAGCAGTCCACGTGATGAACATCACCTTTCGAAGCCTAAGCTTTTCTTGTACCAGGTTCCAAATCTGCTCACTAAAGTTGCATCTTAAGAGGAGATGGTCTCTTGTTTCATTGTATTCAGAGCACAAGCAACAATTTGGCTGAACATTCATTCCCCAAGAAGCCAATCTGCTTCTAGTTGGCAATCTATCTAGTTGAGAGATGTACATATGAAAAGCATTCCTCGGCGTAGCGCCTCTAAACCAGACACAGTCATACCAGGATATCACAGAAGCAGATGGTCTAATAACATTCCAAGTCTTTGTAGCATTAAAGCAATTTAGCCTTATGTTTTCAACTTCCCAGAAATAAATATCTTCGTTCCTAGAAAGAGAAGGCAGGGACAAAGTAGAGAGGTGAACCTGGAGGTTTAGAGCTCTCTCAGTTCTTGCCGAGGGCAAGTTCCATCCTCGAGGACCACACACTTCCACAATCTTTGCCTTTAGTGGAACCACTAATTGTCGTGGACCATCCTGCCCGAGGTAATCAATCAATGGACCAAATGGTGTCCAGTGATCATACCGAAAGCTTGCTGTGTGTCCATTCTCCACTTTACATCTGATAAATTTCCTTGCTAAATGACGGAGCCTGAGCATGGAGATCCAATTCCAAGTGTCGTTTGGTGATTCAGATAGTTCCCAGAAGCTTGTATCCCTGAGATGATGGTACCTATGCCAAGCCACCCAAAGTGACCCACTCTTTGAGAATAACAACCAACAGAGTTTTAAACAAAGAGTGACATTCCACGGTTGGAGTTTTCTCAAGCCAAGGCCACCCTCCTTCTTAGGTAAACACAAGGTAGACCAAGAAAATTTTGCCTTATGAGAATTCAAAATGTCTCCTGACCAAAGGAAACGAGAGCATAGTGACTCGATAGTATTGATGCAGGTAGTAGGCAAGATGAAAGCAGTGAACCAGAAATTTAGAGAATCCATTATGACCGATTTCAGGAGTTGTAGGCGTCCAGCAAAAGATAACGACTTAGTTGCCCAAACCTTGAACTGCTTAACCAGCCGATCAACCAACGGAGCATACTCTGAGACTTTGAGCTTCCTTTGCATTAACGGAAGGCCGAGGTATCTAATTGGGAAAGAGCCAATGGCGAAACTATAACTAGAGAGCTCTCTGGTTTCGCAATGGCTCTGACCTGCATGGAAAAGCAAGGTTTTGTTCCTGTTTAAACTTAAACCTGACCAGACCGCAAACGTGTTAAGCACTTGTAACAGGTTTTCAAGTGAAATCTTTTCTCCGTCGAAAAAAACCAGAACATCGTCGGCGAACATGAGATGAGAAATCTCAGGGCCTTGAGTGTTAGGATGATAAACGATGTCTCCTGCGATGAAACTTGACTTCAAAAGCTTGGAAAAAACTTCCATGACTAAGATGAACAGGTAAGGAGATAACGGGTCTCCCTGCCTTAACCCTTTTCCACTTCTGAAGATGTTACCTATCTCGCCACTCACACAAACACAGGACGATGGGGAGGAGATGCAAACCTTTACCCAGTTTACGAATCTGCTTGGAACTCCAATAGCCTAAAGAGATGTTAGTACAAAGGACCAGTTTACTGAGTCAAAAGCTTTCCTTATATCCAAATTCAGGAGGGCTTTTTTGAGATGTTTTTTCTATTGTACCCTTGCACTATCTCTGTGGCTAGTAACACATTTTCGAACATCAACCTATCTGGCAAGAAAGCTGTTTGCGCATTCGACACAACCTGTGGCAGAAGCTGCTTTAGCCTATCAGCAAGTAGTTTAGCTATTACCTTGTACACCGTGTTCAAACAAGAAATAGGCCTGAAATCAGATGGATGAGAAGCATTTGTTTTCTTTGGAATTTGCACCAGGGTTGTTGAATTCCATTGGGAGAGAAGACATCCAGAGGTAAAAAAATTCTTTAACTGCACCACACACCTCTGGTCCCACAATATTCCAGCAGTTGGTGAAGAACTCAGCTGTGTATCCATCAGGACCCGCTGTTTTGTTTTTAGGTAGCGAGAAAAACGTATCTCTGATCTCCTGAAAAGTGAAATCTGCATCCAAAGCTCGTTGTTGCTCTGCAGAACAAGAAAAGCCCAGCAACGAACTGATGATATGAGTAGGGGGAGCTTGAGAGCTTGAATCTCCCGCAAACATAACTCTGTAATAGTTTGTGCAAAGATCAAGCATATCTTTCTGAGAATCCACGCGATTACCAACATCATCAATCAGAAAATGTATCCGGTTGGTTGCATTTCTTGATGATAGGACTCTGTGGAAATATCTTGTATTAGCATCCCCTTCTTTCAACCAACTTACTCTAGATCTCTGCATAAAAAAAGACTCCTCTGCGATTTTCAACCTTTGCCATTTGTCATTTGCTTTTATCTCAACCTCAGCGTTTTCTGGTGAAGGATCTTCAAGAAGATTTCTTTGAGCTTGTAATAAGAGATCTTGCGCGTCTGCTACTCTTAGTTCAATCCCAGAGTAGTTTAGTTTGCTGAATTCCTTAATCGCGTACTTCAGCTCCTTTAACTTTCTGGATACCCTAAACATATCGGATCCCACACAGTTTATAGAGAACCAATTCTCTGCAATCATCTCCAAGAAGTGAGCATTTTTCAACAGCATGTTGTAGAAACGAAAAGGCAACTTTCTTCTTGGAGCGATTAGGTTGAAACTTATGGACATCGAAGCATGATCCGAAAAATCAGGCTCTCCAAAGAAAGCAGAAGAGTGTGGGAAGAGAAAATACCATTCTTCATTAACTAAGACTTTGTCCAGCTTCTTGGCGATTGGATCGGATTCTCTTTTATTCCACCAAGTAAAAGAACTACCTCTGAAGGTGAGATCCTCCAGCTCCAAATCTAGCAGGCACTCTCTGAATGCTCGCATTTTTCTATCAACATTCATACAGCCAGAATTCGAAGCTTCAGTTGGGTCGAGGACTTGGTTGAAATCCCCAAGCACCACCCAAGCTTTTCCTTGAAAAGCTGCATTTCTGCTAAGAACCATGAGTTCCTCCCAGAGTCCAATCCTCTGATTTTTCTTCATTGGGAGCGTAAACTGATGACACCACAAAAGGGGAGGAGATACCTGGAAGGCAGAGTTCACACGATATCATTTGCAGCGATTTTGACAAGATAGTGACCTTGACACTAGGATCACTCAGAAACCAGATCTTTCCTAAGTCTAAAAACTCATAATTATCCACCACTGACCAGCCGGGAAGCAGCCCCTGCAGGAGATCTTTCTGCTTTGCCTGACTCACATGAGTTTCTAATAAACATCCGCAAATTGGTTTGTTCTTTTTCCACCAATTTAAAAAACCATTTCTATGCGTAGATATATTGAAGCCCCTTACATTCCAACAAAAAAAGTCTGTACACATGGAAAGGGGCTTTAGAGGTTTATGGGGTTTCTACCCCGAGCCCTCCTCCTCTGTTTCTTAGATAACACAGGAGTGAACTCTGCTTCAGGTGCTTTGGGTGCTTCGGTATCCTCTTCTGATTGCAAGAAGGAAGAGCTGGACTTTGGCGAACCTTGGGAATTTTTTCTTGAATCTAACTCCCTTAGGTCTACAACTAACTCCCCTCCGATAACAGACTCAGATTTCGCAACTGTTGTAGAAGAGGAAGGACCAGCATCCGGTTCAGTATTTGGTGCTTTTATAGCAGAAGATGGTGGGGTAACAATGTTGTCAGAAGCACCTGAATGAAGAGAATTCTCAACAATGGTTTCTACAATCCTTTTTTCTGCTTCAGATGCATCTTTCACATCTGATAATTTTGCTGCTTGTTCCTTTGGTTTCCAAACACGGACTTGCTTTCTGGCCTGACCCTCCTTTCCACGAGGGCAATGGGTTGTCTCATGAACCGTTGAGTTACAGATACTGCATTTTTTTGGAGCATGTTTACAGCGTCGGAGACTGTGGCCGATCTCTTTGCAAAAGGAACACACAGGAGGCATCCAAGGGCTTGATACACCAATACGAGCTATTTCACCAGACTCGAATTAGGCATTCACCGCCTCCGGTAAAGGCTTTCGCGGGTCTATTATGGTTAGGACTTTAGCGACTTCAAGGTTTGTCTTGTTTGTGGTCGATTGGTGACAGAATTTAGGCTCACCCACTAGACTAGCTATTCGTTCTAGTGCATCGTCGTTAAAGAACTGAAGCGGCACGTTCCTCAGCTCTAGCCAGATGGGAGCAGAAGTGAGTTCTGGCTTGTCCGACGTGATTCCCGGTTCCCACTTTGCCACAAACATAGTTTGTCCTTCGATCTGCCATAGCCGTTGGTTGACCACTCTTGCTCTTATCGATGGATTGTTTATCTTAAACAGGTAGGAGAAACCCTCTATCTTTGACAAAGTTATATCGTTTTGGTGTCTGCTCCAAATTCCATTGACAATAGAATGCACCGTTCCTTGCGACGGAGGGTCGGAGTAGAATTGGTCAAGAACAAAACAATCTCATGACTTCTTATGCTTCTCAATTATTGCGTTGGGGATCGTCACACATGCCTCACCCGAAGGAAGGGTGAAGGCTGAGCCTTTCTTCTCCAGCTTTCTGGATGAGCCACGAACAAGGTCACACCATGAATCTTTCACCGGCAACGCCTTGGGTGGTAACTTAACTGCGTTTACATTAACTGTAGCTTGCACATCTTTGACTGCGGCTTGAGCAGTTTTCTCCGATCTTAGATCTGGTGACGGGATGGCCTCAACAGCTTTTACGACTGTGTCTTGGGCACCAAAGGGTTCAGATCCGCCCTTCACAGCGGTCGCCGGAGCGGAACTCACGGCTGCGGAGCCAGGCGATTCGACCACCGCCTCATTGAGAGGAAGCGACGACGAGGCTGAGCTTGGATTTTTTACTTTGGATTTTAAGGATTGGGTGTTTTTCTTCCCCATAGGGTGGGGAGGGCCCGGGTGGGAGGCGGTTTGACGGTTCCGGCGACGAGAGCGGCGCCGGACAAGAGTTTCGAAAGACGTCAGATTTCACCTTTTTTTCCGTCACTCTCTCTCTCTCTCGTGTATACTGTTTTTACTGGTCACATCTACAATTGTTGTTTAGAACAATATCTTTATGTTACGATTGTGTAAAAAAGGTATTTGAATATGCCTCCGACATATATCCACATCTAAGCTATATATCGTCATACAATATTGGATAACTCAGTTCATTATCTTATTATTATTACAGGTGAAAGAAAAAGTAAAAATATGTTTAGGTATACACCCAAAAGCAAGCTATTACACGTAACTAATCAATATACATATAATCCTATCCATCCCCCAATAAAAAGTAAAATAAAAAAAATTACAAAAATCGATATACAACCGTCGCCCATTTATAAACCAAAGACTAAAATTAAATTTTATTCTTTGTTTTGGTTCAATGGTATAATAAAAACTATATGCTAATTAAATACTAAAACGTATAATAACCTTTTTGGGTTGCTCCTGGGTTTAAGCAACGAAGTCAGGCAATAACTGAGCCACATATCTCTTCTGGTTCTGTATATTCATCCCATTGTAAACCGCGGCTGATGAATGCGCTGTTGCGGCAGAGCCACCACCGTTCATGGCGACAGCTCCATACTCCTCTGTTTCTCCTATTTTCACTCTTCTCCCGATGGGGATCCCATGGTGGGTCTGCATGAAATTCTGATGATGCGTGGACGACAAGCTATCACAGTGTGGTAACCCTAACGTGAGGGAGACGCCATTGTTGTTTCCTGAATATCTCTGCGCTAAAAGCTCCTGGTCCGAGACAGCTACATCAAATCTCGACATCTCATCCATTTGGTATTGTCCGAAACTCCCCATGAAAGGGTACCCACCGTCTGATCTTATCCCTTGCCGTTCTTCTAGAATCTTCATTGTGAGCTTCTCATTGGAGCCGAAGTCAGCATCTATAGGCTGCATCATTGTCTTCTCGTTAGTTCTTAGCCTCTTGGGACTTCCTTGCATACCCGTTACGCCTTCTAAGTCACCATTGTGATTAGGATTCATATTATATGTATCTGGACCGCCTCCCATAGGGCTCTTCTCTTGATTACTCGTTGATTTAGAAGCAGAATCCTCATTGTTTTGATCCAAAGGTGTCTTCTCCATGGATCCAATGTCCTTCCCCTGCTCTTTCATCTCCTCCATGTACATCTCTTCCACCATTGGTTTCCATAACCGAACTCTCGCGTTGATAAACCAGTTGGACACCTACAATAAAGAAAACAAGTCCACATGTATAGGTGGTATATATTGAAAACACGTTTCCTAAATTTGCTAGGAAGTTCTTCAGCTCGGGGCTGGAGCATGTAAATTAGTAGGTTCCCAATATTATATGAAAGTACCTGGCTCCGAGTGAGTCCTGTTTGCTTGGCGAGCATGTGCTTGTCTGAATCCTTAGGGTACCTTTTGAAAGCAAAGACAAATCAATGAGATCATTTTGTGCTCAAGTGAATATGTAAAAGATGTTGTAGGGTGTTACTTACGGGTGAAGAAAGTGTTCGAATAGCCAAGCACGAAGAACTGAGACTGCTCGTTCGGGGAGACCACGTTGAGGTCTCCAAGCATTGTTGGAAGGATGTTGAATCATCCCAAGCTGTTGAAGAGCTCTCTGTTGTCTCAAGTGATGGTCCACGAACTTGAGCCTTGACCCTTCAAACCTACCAACGCCAGAGACCGAATCTTCTTCTCCAAGGCTCTTGTTGGCTGCTTTTATCTGACCAGCGATTGCTTCTTTTAAGCAACGGAACTGTCTTGATATGGTCTTCAATGCAAGCGACGTGTATGACTTTGCTGATCCTATTCCTGCGGCTTGCTCGAACGACGATATCACCATCTGCATCTGTTGGTGGTACTGTCTGTATCTCTGCTCCACCTTTTCATTTTCCAAACAACAAACGTTACATGAGGGACTTTTATGAGTTATGATAATTGATATTGTTGTCGGTCTAGTAAACTCTTTCGAAATTTAACTAAGGGAGGGACATGACGAGAACTAAATGTATATATGTAAATAAATTAGATGAGAGAAATACTTCAAGATTGTTGATTTGTGAAGTGAGAAGAACAAACAAAAGTAAGATTAAGAAAAATAGTTATATGCATATAATATGAAGTGGGAAAATGACTGAAAATCTTAGGGATAAAAGCTTTAAAGTCCACTTCGTGTGTGATATAAGATAGCACTAAGTATAGGTATATAATACGTATACGAAGAGTGTTGTTACCTCATGAAGCATAGTACTCAGCTTTGCTTTCTTCATCTGTATTTCCTGTCTCTCCGCCGTGCCTAGCTCCACCGTCGCACGTTTTCCGGCTGCTTCTCCTCCGCCACCTGAACCTTCTCCCGTGGCGCCGGCGGAGGATTCTCCCACGGCCTTGTTATCATTTCCGATACTCACTTTCTTGGATGAGAATAGTTGTGATTTAGTGTTGATGTCATTACAATCAGCGTTGACTACTTCGTCTAGAAGCTCTTGTGCTGCCTTCAAGTACTTGGAGCTTACGAGATTCGCTATCCCGTTTGTTACTCCCGATCCTGTAGAGCCTGACCCGACCCGGATATCATCTCCGGGTCCCGACCCGAACCCGACGTGATGGAGAGGCTGCTGCTGATGCTGATGCTGCTGCTGTTGAGAGGAGAGTGTCAAAGAGAGGCCTTGTTGAGCGCGTGGGGTCTCACACGCTGCTTGCTGGTTAGTGGGATCGATTTGGTGGCCACCGTAGAGACTATACTGCACGCGCGGAGGGTATCCGTGAAGTACAGAGATGTTGTCGGCGGCTGTAATGGAAGCAGCTTCGTGGCCCGAGAGTGGGATTCCGACGAACTGCTGGCTCGTGTTTTGTGGCGGCGCGTGGGAATTGAGAAAGACGAAACTGTTGTTGTTGTTGTTGTTTGTGTTGTTGCTGGTGTTGTTGTTGTTGTCGTTGTTGTTAGAGTCTTCGTCTTGTTGTGCGTATTGAACGTAAGTGGTTGGATTCATGAGGATCAACGTCTGTAAACCACCGTCGGTTCCGGCTGAGATCTCCGGTGGGTTTCCGTGGAAGTAAGCAGCCATCTAATCAGTATATGAAACGGTGCCGTTTTCTTGGTTCTTCCTTTAGTTCTTGATCTTGTCTCAACGAGCTGAATGATGATAGAAAAGAAACAAAAAAGAAGAAAAACTGTAAGTTGGTATAGATCTGTGTTTATAAATCTATAGAGCTAAAAGAAAGAAGAAAGAATTGTGATGATATCAAGAAGAAGAAGAAGAGAGATTGAAGGATATGGACAGTAAGACATAAATCACATAATCATGATTGAAAATAAAAATAATAAAATAATAGAGTGAAGGTGGAAAATTGAAAGAAAAATGGATATTATTATATAAAAGAAAGAAAGATGAAGAACCTGGATTGATAGAGATCTGAGGATGCACGTGTTTCATTATCATCTCAATCTCAAGCTGCAAAAGGAAAGTTACATTAGAGAATTTCTATCAAAGAGAAAGAAAGAGAGAGAAGGAGAGAGAGACTTCTCTCTCACACACACACACACAAGAATATCATAATACATACCTATGTTTGTGGAGTTGTGTGTGATTGCTATGTGAGTTTGGTCTCTGTGTCAGACTCAAAGATCTCTGCAACTCTTTTCTTGCTCAAAGGGGAAATATAAAATAGATTTAAAAAGCTGAGAAATAGATATATAACAAACAAAAATATTATATATTAAATTTAGAGAGAGAGAGAGAGGATAAAAGAAAGAAAAGGAGAGATAAAAAGATACCCATCTTTTCCTTCACTCATTAATCTTCCCAGACTTATTAGTACGCCACCATTTTTCACTCTCTTTCCTTTCTTTTTCTTTTCTTTTTTTTCCCACTATATGCTATGGTCGGTATATCTTATAACCAAACTGGATTATTTATTTTTTTCAAAGAGTAGCTTTTGGTATATAAATTCTTCCTTTGTATTTTTTCCATTCATGACAGTCATTATTTTTTCAGAATGGATTTTGTAATTTTTTCTACGGTAGTCTAGTCAAAAAACTGATTTTTTAATTCATTTCATACTAGTATCTACAATTTTTTTTATTTTCTTAGCTCCCACTGTGCTTAATTTTAAATTATTGAACTCTGAAAGACTAGAGCTATTGGTTTTATATATTCGTGATTATTACAATTTCCATATAGCATAGCAAGATAAATTTCGTTAATTTTGTGTTGCTGATAATATTTAAATTAATCATCAAGGGTAATACAGACCACTAATAGTAATATCATGGTCTAGATATGTTTATGAAATTGAAACATTTGGTAAATATATGTATCTTATACATAATTATGAAATGGTGAACTTGCGAGTGTGTCAAAAAAAGAGAGGAACTTGCATGATATGACTTTGGCCTTTTTACGTATTGACCAGGTAATGAACCCACATATACGAACAACCAAACACTCTTTTTTGTTTTGATATAATTTTTATATAGAGGAAATGAATACAGTCACATCAAGACATAGTGACATGTATGACGTGTCCAATTTAGAATCATATCATTTTCTTATTTAACGTTATATGTATATTTAAATAATAAAAAGAAATCCCACACGCATCTCAATCCAAATCTTTCTTTGTTGATATAACTACAATCACAGAAAGTATTCTTGAGATTACCGCACTTGCATACTTTTAAATCATCAATTATCTATTGAGCTCAGACTCTAAGCTGAAAACGGCAAAGCGGAATATCAAGACCCAAATTTGTAATGTTTATGTTACCGTGCTCACATCTTTTTTATTTACTAATCAACTAACATGCTTATGTTTACCAAATTTTCATAAAAGCTTATTTGGTTTATCGATGTATGTACATAAAATGCGTCAATACTTCGATATATGCTTTATATATATATATATATATGAAAAATCAAAGAGGCCTAAGGGTATATAACTACTGATATTCCATGAGCGAGAAAAATTCAACGAGGAACCTTTTTTTGTATTCACGCTTATATGCATATTATTTTTTTCTTTGATAATTATTCCGCTTGTTTACTAGTTAAAGGGAATTTATTCAAATTTGCAAAGTTTTGTTCTTTACGTTAGATACTTAGATAGTTGATATTGTTAATGAGAAAAGAAAATGTTTTGTTGTTTCTTGATGGTTTTTGATTGATGACTGTAGGTAGATGCAGGTGGCTTTTCTTTTTTACTTTTACCTTTTATTTTCTATTCGATCTCACTTCATTCCCTAACTTTTTACTCGAGTTACCTGTCATACCCTAAGAATATATGTATATATAAATTAGGGCAAGGTTATTTAAATATACACATATTGGGATTAGGGCGATAAAAGTTATACGAAAAAGTGAATTGTGTCAGAAGATACAAACAGCACAAAAACGAGGAAACGTCTCCTTCTCCAGAAAACCTAAATTATTTAATTACCAAAACAAAAAAAAACTAAATTATTGAGAAAGAGAGGAAGAAAGAAGATGATAACGATTATGATAATGATAATGATAATGAAAACGAAGCATGACGGGAAAGAGTGGGTCCGATTATAGCAATAGATTTTATTTCGTTATTTATTTTACTTGCATATGTCTTTGTATTTGTTTTTGGTTTACCACCTATATATACCTTTGTATTTTCAGTCGTTAATTCTTTTGTTTTTGTTTTGACTTTTGAATTCTCGTGAGATATTATCGTAACAAAAAGGGAAATTTCATATTAAATTTATATAAAAAGGAGACATAAACGTTAAAAACTAATAAAGACCGATTTATTTTAAAGTTTTGGCCAAGAAATTGGTGAAGATATTTTGGAACAGTGGTTAGGAACAAAAGCTGAAATATATATATTTTCTTAAATTAAGTGATTATATAAGTATTTTACGTTGACAAATTTAAGCATTCATCTAAATTTGACCGTCCACAGAAGCCGTATGAGTGGCCATCTTAGGTTTATGGTCGACGGTACGGCTAGCAGAATCCTTTGGTATTTTTGTTTTCTAAATTATTTCATTTATTTTTACTTTGTTTATATTATGTAAAAAATGTACTTTTAGCAACAAAAAAAGAAAACAAGAGTTGTTTCAGTTTTATTCGTATTGAAGATATCTGCAAAATTTTTGCAATATATATTATTTTGGATATTCTTATTTTCTGAAACAACGCAAATCGTAAAATTAGGTATCCGTAAAAATGAACAAATACTTTATTTTTGATGGTACTTTTAGTTGTATATTATTTTTACATATAGTTATTATTTTCAAATTTTTTTGTTTGGTAAATGTTCATTGTGATAAAATTATTAGTTAATTGAAAACGTTATGTGTTTAATAGTTTAGATATATATTTATTTTAATTTGTTAAGTTACTAATGAATTATTCCAAATAAACTTTATATGGTAGATTTTTGGAGTGATTCTATTTTAATAGGGTAGATGTTTTTTGTCATTGTAAAATCCGGTACATTAGTGTTGTAAATATATAGGTTTTCATGTTGGTATTTATATCAACAAATTATCTTTTAGTTTTTTACTTTTAGTTATTACCAATTTTCAGGTGAAATCAGAAAAATTGTACTAAAAGTGAAAGCTCATCCCCTGTGAAAGGAAATGTTAATTTCCTAAATAAACGTGTACAACCTTTTGAATGAAAACGATGCTTTTTATTCTAACTAGGACTCTCACGCTTCATATTCATTTGAGTCTACCAACGCACTTTTATCATATTCATTAATATACACCATAGCGAGTTAACTATACAACTTAGTTATACATATTTGCCCAACCAACAAAAAAGAAAAGAAGTTATACATATAACCGTAGATTTTGAGAAAATTGCACCCAATGACAAAAACAACCATATTCTAATATCTAATAATGTCTTTTTCAAAACAAAAAAAAAAAATCTCCTCCAATTACCCCTTCAACTTTTTTTACAATGTAAGCTATGGATATTTTCCTAACATTATATTTTTTTGTATAAAGAAAAATGGTTAGATTCTTAAATTAAGCTATTTTTTGTTTTTCACCAAATTCACTCACATTTTTTTAGATTCAAATTATGTTTCAAAATAAAAATATTCAAATATTTGTGCCCCAAGATATGTCATACATGAACGATGTTTGACATGTATTTTAAATAAATCACCAATATATATTATCCAGTTCAAGATTTGGATGACCCTGCGTGTCAGCTTTTTTGATTGCGTAGTGATGATCTAGTATTTTAGTCTGGTTATGTGATAGTAATTAGTCATTGGTTTAATTATTGATCTTCTCCAATAAATTATTCAGTTTATGTACTTGACACTATATTCATAGGGATCTCTCGCAAAGAAGGACTGCAAAACTATAGTCACATCCAGATCTGTACGTACGATGTTAGTAATAAAAGTCACTTTTTCAAATATGAGGAAAACTATCTCAAATATATATAAATAATTCAACAAATGGAAAAACCAGAAATATAAAAATAAAACAGGAGATCCTACAAATTTTATGAAAGCATCTCCAACTATTTTAGTGTAGTTTTAGCACTAAAAACTTTGTGTTCTTTAGCGACAACACCAATTTTCACATTAAAAATGTATTATCTATCATTATATTTTAAAATTATAGCTTTTATTATTATTATGATTTAATATTTATAATGAATATATTATTATATAGTTACATTACATTAAATATATTTCATTAAAAAAAATTGATTAAATAATATTCACTATTTCAATACATAATAATGTTAAAATAATATATTTAAATAAACTATTTCAATATATGTAAAAAAGTTTGTATATATTTATTTTATTATTTATACGCATTTATTTCTTATTTTTTATTTATTTAACTTAATATTATATTAATAAAATAAGTGAATAGTGATTAGTGTTGTGAATAATATTGTACTAAATTTGGAGTGACGCTGAAACATCACACTAAAATGGTGTGATTTTTGGATTCTCGTAGTAGAATTTTAGTACAAAAACTAGACTAAAGTGTCATTTTAGTGTTTCGCTCAAGATGGCTTCATGATGATTTGTGCTAAGTCACACTTTAAATTTGATAATTTCCTTTCTTAAATCTTAATATAAACAATTAAGTGACTAAAAAGGTTGATTAGATTTTGAATTTTAGCTAGACGAGTCAGTTTAACCTAATTGATACTTTAAGTCTTGATTTGGTTTGATAGGAGTTGTAAAATAGATAAGGTGTTATATCAATCAAATAAATGACCTTTATTGACGGACAAAACCTAGCCTTTTTTGTTCATAATACTAGCTTTCTGTTAATATTTGAGAATAAAAAGTTAATAATATTACGAGCAACCCCAAATTTATGCAAAATATTTTCTTCCAAGACGAGTGAAATAGCAAAAATGAGCTTGTCAAATTGTAACATTCAGGGTGCAATTGGTGGAGAAAAATTGAAACGAGAGTAAATGAGAGGAAAAAAATATTAAAATATTAGTTACATTGATTTCTTCTATATATATGTAGAGTAAAATCATCTTTCGAATACGGCGTAAATTATAAAATTTTACTTTTTCATTGTTTTTTTTACTTTTTGATTGGTGCAAGAAGAGAGTAACTAGATGTTAATTTTTATTCTCTACTTTTTTACACTAGATAGGCTAATTAGTCAGACTCTCAGTTTGATCTATAGTTTTCAGCTAACTTAAAAGCTGCATTCAACTTTTTACTCGGTTTCAAATTTAAAATATTTTGAAATCTTTATACAGTAGATTGCAGTGGTTTTAAAGTTTACACATATGAATTTTTCTAGTTGTTGATGAATTGTGAAACACTGATATATTGGTTTTAAAGATCATCTATAAAATAATCTTTAATGGGGTGCTATATTTTCAATCTTGTTTTGTTTTTGCTTTACTCTTTGGTAAGACTCTTTAATATGATATTCGATACCTGATTAAAATTTAGATTGAGTATATACAATTCATATTTAGTTATCAAAAACATTGAAGCAGTCCTTTTAAACAAAGGAATTGAAATTTTCAAAGATGGAAGTGCAATTTTTTTTGTTTTCTTAAAAGAATAGGAGATTTGGAAAAAAAAACGTAATTAATTAAGGGAAAATCCCATAAAAATCTCCAAAGTCGCATCCACTTCCACTTTAAATCTTGAAATTTTTTCACTTTTACATTAAACCTTTGAAGTGAAAACTTTAACAATTTAAACATTAAAAATGACTAAATTGTGCGTGTTGGCTGTTGACTTAACGGTTCTGTTAAATATACTAACGGAATCGCTGACATCGTGCTAAAATAATATTATTTAAATCAATTTAAATAATTAATTTATTAATTTTTTAATAAATTTGTAATAATTGATTAACAATTCATCCAAATATTGGAAAATATTGGAAAACTTATTTAAATTATGAAAATAACTCTAAAAAATTAATATTTATAAATAAAATTTAAAAGTAAGCTAAATTTTGAAAAATATTTATAAATGAAAAACTCAAAAGCAAATGGTTAAAACTATTGGAAAACTCAAAAAGTTATGAAAATAAAAAAAATTTAAATTTTGTATTAAAATATTAAAATGAAGTTAAGGTCGAAAAATATTAGAAAAATATAAGAAATAATAAAGTTTGAGTCAATAAAAATAATTTTTTTAAACTAAAAAACTAGAAACAAATAACATAAGAAAAAAAGAAAAAATTTAAAAACTAATAAAATAAAAAGCTAATAAAAAATTGTTTATCGATTTTAAATAATTGATCTTTAATTAATTTTAAATGTTTTGTTTGTTTTCTATTTTTATTTATTTACAGCTTCTTAGTTTTTTTAAAAAGTTATTTTTTATTCACTCATTTTTTTTGTTATTTCTTATATTTTTTAATATTTTTTCGTTTATAACTCATATTTAAATTTTTAATAAACATTTTTTTCTTTTTTTTTTGTCATCAGTCTAGTGACTTAGTAGTTCCCTGAAAAGGGCATCACCCCGGGTTCGAACCCAGGTAAGTGAGCTTGGCCAACAGAGGTGGTAACTAATGTACCACTTGTGCCGCTCAATTTTTAATAAACATTTAAAAATTTTAATTTGGTGTTTTTAGTTTTAGAACATTTTTAGTTTCCCAATATTTTTAATCAATTGCTTTTGAGTTTTCATTTTTTTAATTTCAAAATTTTTCATATTTTTTAAAAATATTATACTTTAAAACTTATTTTAGTAATTTTAATAAATATTCCAATATTTTTTAATTTTTTTGAACTTTAAATCAATTGTTACAAATTTATTAAAACAATTAATAAATTAATTATTTAAATTCATTTGAATAATATTATTTTAATGCCTCGTCAGCGGTTCCGTTAGTACATTTAACAGAACCTTAAGTCAACGGTCAACGCATACAATTTAGCCACTTTTAAGGTTTAAATTGTTAAAGTTGTCACTTCGAAACTTTAATGTAGAAGTGAAAAATTTTCAAAGTTTAAAGTGGAAGTGGTTGCCACTTTGAAAGTTTTTTTATGGAATTTTCCCAATTAATTAAATAGTTTTGGAAACTCGATAACACAAATGCAGCCAAAACCAAAAAGATTAATCTTGTTGATTATATCTTGAATCAATATTGACTCGCTACAACAAATAGCCACGAAAAGATCCTGAGCAGAGCAGTACAAAGGGATTCTTATATGAACTTCATTTCTCAGTCTAAATGCCCTATTTGGATCTAAACATCCAGCTCTTTAAGTACTTAGTGTGAAAATGAGAGAAAGAGAGAAAGTTTTTGAACTTTTCTTATTGATTTCGGCTCTTTCTTACTAACACAAGCTCAAGTTCTTAAATACACAAACACTCATGTAGCATACACCTTTAACCCTAATGACACTTGTGCATCATCCTCACAATTTAGTGATCCAAGGGTCTGAAATCTGTTGTGAATTGACAGCTCTTCCTCTTTGTCTCTATCCACAAATTTGCTCCAAGCTTTCTGCTTTTTCGTTAGAGCAGAGGATGCTCTGCTTTCTTTGTCTTGTAGTGAGGCTCCTCTTGACCGTTGGATGCAACCGAGTTCATTGGAGAGATTGTGATTAATGGGCTTACGCTTACAACAGCCCAACTCTTCTTTCTTCCTTTCCAAGACGTTGTCGTTTTGCTTGAGTTCTTGACTTTGTTTCTTTTCCAAACTCACATTCAAACTCACATTCAATCCATTACTCTTATCATCCCCCCCCCCCTCAAACCTTGCATTGGTGAAACATCAATGCCAAGTTTGTACCTGAGATCAACAAAGCTTTTCACAGGTAAAGACTTAGTGAAAATGTCGGCTAGCTGAAGATGAGCTGGGATATGCTTGACAGTCAAGACACCAAGAACCACTCTTTCTCTGACATAATGATGATCAGTTTCAAAGTGTTTGGTGCGCTTGTGAAAGGCTGCATTTGCTGTCAAGTACACAGAACTCAGGTTGTCTCCATAGAGCATTGGTGTAGTATGAAGAGGGATTCCAAGCTCCTTTAGCACATGGCAAATCCAAGTGATTTTTGAGGCAGTTTCTGATAAAGATCTATACTCTGCCTTTGTGGAGCTTCTAGATATTGTGGGTTGTTTCTTGGAGGACCATGATATCAGATTGTTTCCCAAGAACGTACAGAATCCTCCTGTTGACCTTCTAGTTAACTTGCACCCAGCCCAGTCACTATTACTATAAGCTCTGAGAGTGAAATCTGTTTTTCTGTTGAATGATATGCCCATGTTGACTGTCATTTTGATATATCTGATTATCCTTTTTAGAAGCATGAAGTCTGCCGCTTTTGGACTATGCATCTTTTGACACACAAGATTTATTGAATACTGAATATCAGGCCTTGTTAATGTCAGATATTGGAGTTTTCCTACAAGACTTCTAAAGTAAGTGGGATCAGAGAAAAGTTTGTCTTGATTTGGTACCTTGTCTAGTTGAAGAGGCAGAGGTGTAGGCATAGGAACACAATCTACAATTCATGCTACAACTAGTAGATCTTCTGCATACTTTTGTTGAGACAGAAATAATCCTTCTTCATGATATTGAGCCTTAATTCCAAGAAAGTAATGGAGTTTACCCAAGTCTTTCATTCTGAATTCTCTGTTAATGTTGTCCAGAAACTTTGTCATAGACTCTGACTTATTTCCTGTTATCAGAATATCATCAACATACAAAAGAAGCATTATCACATCTTTCCCTTGACTGAACACAAATAGTGATGGATCTTTAATGCTGAAGACAAATCCAAACTCGAGAAGATATGTACTGAAACGATCAAACCAGGCTCTAGGAGCTTGTTTCACCATATAAGGCTTTATGAAGTCTGCAAACGTGTGTTGGTTTGTCTTTATCAACAAATCCTGCTGGTTGAGCCATGTAAACTGTCTCTGTCAAATCTCCATGAAGAAAGGCATTCTTTACATCCATTTGTTTTGTTTCCCATTCCATCATTGTGGCAGTGTGAAGAACAATTCTGACAGTAGCTGATCTCACCACAGGACTGTATGTTTCCTAGCAATCTACTCCTTCTGTTTGCTCAAAACCTCTGGCAACTAATCTGGCTTTTAGTTTGTTCAGAGATCCATCTGCATTAAGTTTTGTTATGAAGATCCACTTACTACCAAGGACATGCATACCTGGTTTATAAGGCTTTAGAGACCAAGTATTAACTTCAGAGCAATTTGTCATTTCTTCTCCCATTGCCTCTGTCCATCCTTCATCAGCTAGAGCTTCTTCTAGAGTTTGAGGCTCAGCATAATTAACCTTTTGTATCATCATAACATATCTTGGATTTTGTTTTTTGACTCCTGCCTTAGACCTTGTTATCATTGGATGACTTCCAGCTTCTGTATCTGTTTCCTCTTGAGGAAGTTGTTGAGCCTCAGATGTGTCTGTCCTGAGTAATGGAGAAAGGGAGTTGTTGCCTATAGGTTCAGGTTCTGAGCCTGCCGTACACCCAGTATTCCCTTGCTCATTCTCAGTAGACTCATCTGGCTCATTTCCTGTATAGTGAGCAGTTTCATTATCCACTGAGTCTTGCCCTGCAAGGCCAAAGGCTGCACACCGAAGGAGATCATCATTTGAAGTTTCAGGAGGTGGAATTGAAGCAGGTCTCTCTTCTGAACTTTGTTGAGATTCTGTTGTTCTGATTTCAGGAGCCATGCTCTTATACCATTCTGTCAAGAGTGGAGTAGCCTGAGTCTTGACCAGCAAGTGCTTGAACACATTTTCAAAGGAAAAATTTCTTTCATCAAATATAACATGTCTACTTATGTAGATCCTCCTAGAGGTGGGAAGCAAGCATCTGTACCCCTTGTATTTATCATTGTACCCAAGGAACACACATTTCAGAGATTTGGGATCCATCTTGTGTCTTGTATAGTCTCTGAGCATTGGAAAGCAGGCACATCCAAAGACTCTCAAGGCTGAATATTCAGGTTTCCTTCCTATTAGCTTTTCATAAGGACTCATGCTTGATTTTTTTGTGGGGAGAAGATTTATAAGAAAGTTTGCTGTGAAGAAAGCTTCAAGCTAACACTTTAGTGGAACTTTGCTCTGAAAGATCATAGACATTCCCAGCTCAATTATACGTCTATGCTTTCTTTCTGCAAGCCCATTCTGTTGAGGAGTGTGAGGACATGAGACCAGTTGTTTAATGCCACAGTTTTGAAGCAGAGAAACAAACTTAGTGCTCATGAATTCTCCTCTCCCATCACACTGAAAAGTCCCAATTTTATTCTGAAATTGATTTTCAACAAGAGCTTGGAATGTAACAAAGACAGAGTAAAAATCTGATTTGAATTTCAAAGGGTACAACCAAGAGTATCTTGTGTAGTTTTCTATGAAAACTACATAATATCTGAACCCTTGATTTGATGTTATTGGTGAAGGTCCCCATACATCACAGTGGATCCTTTCTAAAATTCTATTAGCAAAGAAAGTAGAAGCATAAAACGGAAGCCTTGAGCTTTTACCAAGTTAAAAAGCTTCACACACCCACTTGGAGCTCTTATTGATATTGATAGACTTTTGTCTTGCTAGCTGTTGAAGGACCTGAAGATGTGGATGAATCTTTGATGTTAGACTTCATCACTGGTACTAGTCATTCTTGAGGAGTACTACACCTTAAGTATTTTTTCCTTCAACATATATAGGTCATTAGTGTTGTTTCCCTTTACTAGCAACTTCCTTGTTCCCTTATCAGTCACACGCAGAACATCACAATCAAATTCAATAGCACAAGGGTAATCATGAGTGAGTTTAGAGACAGACAGAAGAGACTTGGCTATGTCTGGACACACAAGAACATCATTTAGAAGACGTTTACCTGAGGTGGAAGCAATGCTAGTGGATCCAGTGTGAGTGATTGGCAAGAAATTTCCATCTCCTAACATCATATAATCATTTCCTGCATAAGGTTGAGCATGTTGGAGATTTGTGGTTGAGCTGGTTACATGTGCGGTTGCACCTGAGTCAGGAAACCACTCATGACCTTCCTGCTCTGTGATATCTGTGATTCTCATTGCTGTTAATGCACTAGGAAACTCTTCTTCTTGATAGCTGTTGTTGAATTTGTGCCAGCATTTTAATGCTTGATGCCCCAGCTTCCCACAGATTTGACACAAAAGCCTGTTTTCTCCTCCAAAGGAACTTGAGTTAGATCCACCAGATGAAGAGATTTGCTGATAGAATCCCCTTCCTCTGGTGGTAAAAGATCCTCTGCCTCTACCATATCCAGACTTCCTCTTCCTCTAGGATTATAGTATTTGGAAGGACTTGGAGCTCTACTTACATTAAAGGCAAGATGAGGAGACACATAAGAGTCCATATTGTAGTTCTGCAGCCTTTCATCATAATTGATCAGCCTATACACCATTAATTCCAGAGTTGGTGGAGGGTACATGTCCATAGATCCTTCTAAACTTGTCTTAATAAGCTCATATTCTCTATTCAACCCTTGTAATACAACATAGATCTTCATCTTTTTACTAACAGGACTTCCTATAGAAGCTAGTTGATCACAAATATTGCGTACATCTCTTAAATATTCAGCCATAGTTTTCTCACCTTTGAGAGTGGTTTGCAGTTTTCTCTGCAGCTCAAACAACGTGGATGAGGAAACTCTATTGAAGTGATTTGCAAGAGCTCCCCATACCTCTTGAGATGTTACGCAACTTGTGACTTCACTGAGTATTTCTTCTGACAGAGATCCTAGCAACCAAGCCTTAACAACATGTTCTGACTTGATCCATGGAAGATAATCTGGATTTGGTACTTCACTGACTACTCCATTCACCACTGGACCTTGTATAGTGGCTGGAGGACACTGAGAGGTTCCATTGATGCAGCTTAGAAGACCTTGTCCTGATAGAAAGGATTCAAACTGTGCTTTCCATAAAATGTAATTTCTTGGTGTTAGTTTTATGGTAAAACAATTTAAAATGCTTAAAGCTAGATACAAGTTGTTATCCATGGCTCTGATACCATGTGAAAATGAGAGAAAGAGAGAAAGTTTCTGAACTTTTCTTATTGATTTCGGCTCTTTCTTACTAACACAAGCTTAAGTTCTTAAATACACAAACACTCGTGTAGCATATACCTCTAACCCTAATGACACTTGTCCATCATCCTGACAATTTAGTGATCCAAGGGTCTGAAATCTGTTGTGAATTGACAGCTCTTCCTCTTTGTCTCTATCCACAAATTTGCTCCAAGCTTTCTGCTTTTTCGTTAGAGCAGAGGATGCTCTGCTTTCTTTATCTTGTAGCGAGGCTCCTCTTGACCGTTGGATGCAACCGAATTCGTTGGAGAGATTGTGATTAATAGGCTTACGCTTACAACAGCCCAACTCTTCTTTCTTCCTTTCCAAGACGTTGCCGTTTTGTTTGAGTTCTTGACTTTGTTTTTTTTCCAAACTCACGTTCAAACTCACATTCAATCCATTACTCTTATCACTTAGGTCTTAGGATTATGATACTTTATATATTTTATAGTGTTTTGGTTATCCACAAGTGTATTTTTAAATTCGCTTTTATTAATAAAATTGATTTTTTTTGTTGTATTTGGGCTTACTCTTGTCTTTCTGATAAATATCATGTTAGATTTTTATATTTTTTTATTTTGGTTTATCGTTATGTAACTCTGTTTTTTTCTCACTTTCGTAAATCTTCTATACTATTAAAACACGAACACACAATTTTGTTTAACGTGTGATAATACTAAATTTGGACCCGTATATTAATATTAACTATGCTTCCTAATATATCGTCTAACAATTTGATTATTCAATCCATTAATTCAACTAATAATTTAGTTAATTAGTGAATGATTATCCTTTCATTTTTTGAAAACTTTACAAAAAATAAATTTTAAAATAAAATTCACTAATTGATAATTACAAAATGACAATTTTGAAAAATATGTATTATATTCAATGTTTTTAAAAACCAATAATTTTTTACGTCGTGGGTTGATTGTGGTCGACCGATTCAACCGGGTTTAATGATATTTTTACAAATAATATTATAATTGAAAATAAATATATTATTTAAAAATAATATTATAGTTGAGAATTAATGTTACTTTAAAAGATTAAACAAAACAATAAAATCATAATATAAAATAAATTAAATTTCATGTTTAAGAATTGAACTCAATTAGAATCTGATTCGATAGTTCATCGGTATCTAGTTCTTAACCGTTTTAATTCGGTCTTTTAACCGATCAATTTCTTTGAGTTTATTATTAACTCAACCCGACTATGTTTCCGGTTTGCGGTCAAATCTGGTCTGACCTTCAGACCCTTCCATTTTTAATACATTGCATGTCACTCATAGAAAAAGAATTGAAATATAAATATCAGAAAATTAAAATTATGTAAACTTTTAATATAAGATATTATTATGTATTTATAAAACTATTTATATGAGTTTTACAATAAGAAGTCCGACAATAATAATGCAAATGAATTGATTTTGTAATCGTATTATTGTTTAGTTCGTGACATAAATATATGGTAAGAGAAACTAACTTTTATTTTGACGTCGACAATCCATATCGTTATTACGTGGAAAATATTTGTTCATTACATTTGTCTATAATAAAAATTCATATCATTTTTATTTTTTTGTATTAGATTATATCCAAAATATAAAATCTAGTAACAATTCGATTAAAACCTAACAAATTTACAACCCAAAAATCTTGATCATACATTTCATTCCTTATCGATTTTAAAAAAAAAAAGTCGAACCTAATATTTATTTATGCCGGCCCCATACGTGATTGTTCCCACGTGCCAAACGCACGAAATCCTCTCACAAAAAAGTTGGAAGCTGTGTAGTTGACGCGTGTATAGTGTTACATGACCCCACACTTGGTGGTTATTTCTCTTCCCTAATATTTCCAAAAACTGTTTTATTTTACCTTTAAGTTTTTTTTTAAAAAAAATTATAATTGAAGCGAAGAAGATTCGTCTTGGAGCGTGGGTCCCGCAACCCAATCAAAAACTCTTCCCGCTTTTTCTAAAAATAAAAAAATCTTGTGTCTGTAGGGGTCGTCTAGAGTAGTTCCACAAATAGAAGGGTCCCACGTGTCCCCCTATAAGTCAAAAAAGCAGCCAATCCTACTCTTGTTACAATCTCCCACGGCTCTCTCTCTTTGCCTTTATACATTTACTCGAGCAACTCCATTTATTAATTAACCATTTTTTCAATACCATTTATTAATTAACTTTTCCACCGTATTATGTTTTTTCCTCCATCTACATAAATGGTTTTAAAACTTTTAAATGTAAGGTTCTATTCATTTTTTCTGGATATTGCAGAAGCTTTTTCTATTCTCTTTATATGGTACTTCCTCTGTTTCAAACTAAAAGATGTTTAAGTCAATTTTTTTTGTTTCAATTCAAAGATGTTTTGAGTTTTCAATATAAAATTAAATGATTTTTTTTGCACTTTTGACTATTTGTATTCTGCAAACTAATTTTCAATTGGTTGAATTATGTTTAATTTAATGATAAATGATGTTTTATTATAAAAATGCTACAAAAATTAATGATTTCTTAACTCATGTGCCACAACTTTAAACTTGTTTTATTCTGGAACAGAGGAGTACTTTTTTCGTTTAACAAAAAGTGGAGGTTTTAATATTGTTTAACAAAAATACCATTTTACATTTTCATTGCAATTTTATAAAAAAACTCTAATTTTAACCGCACTGTTCAAATGTATAAATTGGAGAATTTTTTAATAAATTAATGAACGACAAAAATAAAATCAATAAGTAATATTGATTCACAAGGAGAATATATAGTCTGTTAAGAGATTTTTTTGTTTCTACGTAAAACATATTTTCATTTTTTAATGCAAAACTAATACGTCTCTAGTTTTTTTTTACTCATTGTATTCTTCCGATTAATTTTTCTATCAATTGAATTTTGGTTAGTTAAGTGATAAACGATGTCTATGTTTGAAAAATTTTAGAAAATTTAATGGTTTATTAATATATGTGCAAAAAAGTTAAACAACTTTTAGTTTGAAACCGATGGAGTAAAAGAGTCACTCTCTTTTTAGAGAATTAGTTAATAAGTTTATTTTGTTCAAATTATTATTTTTATAACTTAATTATATGAAAAAATTTAAATCTATTTGATATTTTATGATAATTTATATTCATATGCTATTATAAATATTTTGAGTTGTTTTTTTTTTTTGTATTAACTTATCCACACAAATTACATAAAAATTTATATGGTTAGTTTTAATGGATGTGCATTAACCACATCACATAAATAAAAATCTTACTATCATAGTTTTTCTTTTAGTGTTTTTAAAGATACAAATATATACTTTATCAAACATACCATCAAATTTAAATTCTTTTTGAAAGCTATATTTTCTTAATATAAATGGTATTTTAGGAAAATTCTACATAATTTAGGAACCACAACTCTCATGAATCATTAGTACATTTGAAAAGCATAAAGGTTTTGAATGGTAATGGTGGGTTAGGCAGTGCAAAAGAAGCATATCAAATGAAACGGTGCGATTTAAATGCGGATTGAGGAAGAAAAATGCATATTACGAGACAAGTACGGTTTATGCAAAATAAACAGTGCGAAATAATATTTAAAAACTATTATATAAAGTTATATTACAACTTGTACATTTTATTTTATTTTTAACTATATATGAATTATTTTTAAATTTTCTATATGGAACATAGTAATAATAAAAATTTAATTATTAAATTAAATTATTAATTTGATGTTAAATTAATAATAGTTTGCTTTTTATTTATGAATCACACGTAATTGTTGTAATAAAAAGATTATTCTTATTCATTTTTTTACATACATAATTACAAATATTTTAAACAAAATGATATTAGTATTATTGTTAAATAATTTGGTAACTAATTATTAGATAAGATAAGTTTTAGATTATATATACACTGATAAAATTATTAAATTTTGTAAATTTCTTTTTTTGCAATAACTTTGATACAATACGTAAATAAATCAATCATAGAGTGTTCGAGAAAAAATTATTGATGCTCTGTATATTTTTTTTGTATGAGAAAAAATAATAAATAATTAAAGTAATCTAATAGTACGTTTAACCACACCTTATTTTTCATTTTTCATTTTTAGGTGCGTTCTATGAGTAAATACGTACCGCACTTCTCTTTATGTTTTAGTTTATTATTATTCTAATCAAATACAAAAACATAAAAATTGTTTGAATGGTGATGGATCCGAAAATTCAAACTCAGATTATAGGGTTTGCGTTTTCAATGGATCATATTGCAAGTAGGGTTAAGAAGGTGTTTTGTTTTATTGATCTTTTTAAAGAGTACAATTTGTATCAATGTAAACGTTTCTTTTGTGGAATGAAAGAATGTTGTCCGCATCTTCTTCTTCCTTCCTCCCTTTTTATAACCTTCTTCCTCTGTATCGTAACGGTGCCACGATTTTCTCTGGCGAATCTCCTTACCATTCAATGTCAGTTGACCGTGCATTTATTCCTCCTTTCTCTTTCTCTTTAGCTCAACTTTGGATAGGTCTAATTCTTCTTGTTGTGTTTTAAAAGTCTTTAAACGGGCATGACCCTTTCTTTTCTTTCTTTTTGACGGGTTAGGCCTCTAAAGCCCAACATGCTTATTTTGGTTTGCCTTCTGGTTCAAGTCCGAACCGAGTTTAGGTGGGGGTGGAAACCACCTCCAACAGGAACTCCCCTTTCAAGCTCGTCATCATGAATCAAGGATGGGATATGCTTTGAAGATTGGATTTCTAGTTGATTCTTTTGACGAGATTCATTTTATGGTTCCTAAATCCGGTTTTAAATATTCGGTTTCCTTAACGTTCTTGCTCTTTCTCTGATTTGATTGATAAAAGATTTGATTTGATTCTCCCGGGTCTCACCATTGCTTGCAACTTCCACGTCACCCTTGAGAACCGCGTCATTTAAAGACGAAAACTCTATGCCTCCCCTCCCCATTGCGGTTTCTCCCTCCTTTGCCAAAGGTTTGTTGTTTCTAACTCTTCCACTTTTCTCTTATGTTTTTGCAAATCTTCATGTTTTCTCTGTTTCCTCTTTGCGATTCCTCCACTGCTCAATTCTGCCACGAATTAGGGATTTTTTCTGCCATGGATTCTGAATCTCCGATCACACGCCGTAAGAAACCCTTGTCCCCTACTCCTTTCTCTATCATCAGACCTGTCGACATCCCTGGGTCTTCCGGTGAAAGGCCTTTCCCAGAGGAGGAAACTGTGGAGTTGCCTTTCTTCCGCATAGATTTTGAGGCGACCAAAGGCGAAGGCGCTTTTGCCTCCGCTGTTGGTTCCCTCTTCATCACCTTTTTATGGCCTACTGCCATCGATGTCAGTTGTCGTCTCTCAATTGACTATCGACAGAACTAGGACCATTCTGGGTATCCTTATTCTTGTTGCGGAGATCGAGCTCAAATTGAGGGTCCAACTTCTGGAACACTTGACCTCCTTCAAGTTAATCTCCAAGAAACCAGGTGGTGCAACCCTGGATATCTGAAAATGGAAAACAGAACCTTTCGGAACTGAATTAGATCAGGATCTGCGAAAGACA
>OVAN01002879.1:0-31367 GCA_900406275.1 Anastatica hierochuntica
TGTGTATAGGTGAATAGATCTCTGTCACGAGAGTGGGTTGATCGACAAAAAGAGACCCCTGGTATAGAAATAACAAGATCCTTTAATAAAGCCTTATCCAAAGTCCACCACACCTCTAGATTGAAACCCGAACTTATAACCATCATCCCAAGATCCATCTNTGTATATTATTGCCTTTACTCCTTTATTTATTTAAGTCTTTACTTTTATGCTTTACTTTCCTTGTCTAATTATGTTTCCTTGATTTGATTTCCTTTAATCACAAAAACCCAAAACCCCTTTTTTTATATTCGCTTAGCTTAAGAACGCTTGTGTATTCTTAAACTTTGAACTTATCTAGCTTAGGTTTGCTCCTTGTGGTTCGACCCCAAAGTACTACAATGACATATCCGTGCACTTGGGGATTGTGTGATTGTTAGGAAACAGGCTTTTATAAATTTTAAAGTTTTGTTTCCTTTTGTTTCCTTTAAACAACCGCGCAACACGAACCTAGAGAATTGGCTAGATTTTTCAACACAAGTAGCGGAGATCCATAAGCTACTATCTCTTTTCACCTCGGTAGATTTCAAGTAGTTACATCGATCAATGAATGGGAAGGCCGACGAACTAGCAAGTAGTGCAAGGTCGAGGTTATCTATTTTCGATTATGTAAACTCTATACACTCGTTTGGATTACCAAACCTTTTTAATTTATTTAGTGCTTTTGTTGATAAAAAGAAGTTTCCAAGCGTTTTATTGTTTTATTAATTTTTAAATAGAACTAACTCACCCTATAGTATATAGTATGTATGTCGTATCACTTATCTTCTAAATATATTTTATAATTAATCTATAATTATGAAATTTAGAAAATTAACTTAAATTTTTCCATATAGTTTGCTGAAATTGAAACTTTTGTGCTAATTGTTATCCTCAATTCACTTTTTATTTAGCGAGCTCGACTTGTAAAATATAACATTACACTATTTTTAGCAAAATAACAAAGAAATAATAAGTTTGTTAAAAATGTATTAATTAATGACATAAAAATTAATTCTATATTTTAATATTACCATTTATTTTTATAATTTTTGGCTGATAAATACTAAATAGATAAATCTCGTATTATCAATGGAAAAAGTTTCGTTTAATTATTACCTTATTAAAAAAGCGGATTAAATATGGAACTGATGTAAGCGCAAACCAATATCACATATACCATTGGAAAAAGTTTCGTTTAATTATCACCTTATTAAAAAAAGCGGATTAAATATGGAACTGATGTAAGCGCAAACCAATATCATATATACCATTGAATTTGCAAATTAGTACCCAAAAAGGATAACGTCTAACAAATAGTAGATGTTAAAATTGAGGGTGCTGAAAAATTTAGCACTTATCTCCTCTGAAAGGCGACCCTTATCTCCAAAATTTGGATTCTTCGATCTTCAAGATCGAAAAAACTTCCAATTAAATCTGGAAAAATCATTTTGTTTCAATACATAAATCATTTCTATAGAGAACAAAGATGACGAACTCTGAGAATATGTCTCAAATAGAGAGGGAGCTTTGGTATGCTATGGAAAGCTTAAGGATTGTAAAAGATCTAGAGCCATGATCAGTTAACTAAGATGCTAGAACAAAATTCTAAAGACATCATCAACCCCTGCTTGGTAGTCAAAGGAGTTAATTCCCAACATCGACCGCAAACGCGGATCAGGAATATGATGCCCAAGGCTTGGAAACTAACATGAAAGTTGAAGGGAAAATCAATGATGATGGCTCGTGAGTTTTTTTTTCCAATAAGAGCACTATCTCTTCTCAGTGCTCGAAACTGGTCCGTATACTTTATGGGAATGGATGCTAGCGATAGATAGACAAAGTATGAGGAATTACCCAACTTTTCTTAATCAAATCCCATTATAGGTGTTATGGATGATTTTGGGGATGTTCTTTGTAAGCACCACAAAAGCAATAAGAAAGTATCCATTGCAGGCGTATGAATAAGTTTAAACAAAGAGGTTCTTTATGTATCGATCAAAGAAAGCAAGTGTTAAAAAGATGATGACTATTATCAGTCTCTTTTCCTAGGGTTTTCGGATGATTCTCCAAAACCCCTAAGCTCCATATTTATACACAAAAATTTGTCCTTATTCCATAAGGAATAAGAAATATCGTAATTATCCTAAGACATTCATATTTATCTCTTTATTTTACTAAAATAATAACAGTCGGCCATGAGACGGCCAACTTCTTGCTTCTGGTATCCTCCGACGTCCGGCTTCCTACTTCTTTGGCATTCCCATGCCTTAAAGCTTTACTGTCATACTCAATCTAAGTTAAAGGGAATTCCCAAAGCTGAAATTACTTTCAACAGTTTGCCCCTTATTGCGCAGGTTTGATCCAAAGCTGGGGAATAACGTGTTCCCCCTTTCGCTTTGACGGAAGGCATGGACTCATCTAACCATTCGAGGATGTATTAGCACATTACTTGGCCTTAACTCCTTGTAGCTAAATTGTTTTCTTATCTTGACACCACTGACGCAGAATATTTCGGTTGCGTCCTGTCGTCTAGCTTTTTGCTTTTTGTCTCCCGACGTCGGACTTTCGAACTTTTTAATTTCCAGTTGCGATTTAGTTGAGAGAATCTCGGGAACCACTATTTGCCGAGTGAAGATCTCAGCCGTTGGTCGAGATTTGCGTGAGGATTTTGAAAAAGCTGCTCCGAGATTCGTGCCAAATCATTGCACGCGTGGACTTGGCCTCCTTCTTCTCTCTCTCTTTACCACTTAATTTCCTTTTCTTCTTCACCCTCAGCTTTTTCTCTTTTTTTCTTTTCCTTATCTGCTTGTGAAAGCTCTGTTTCTTGGATCCATTCTTCAAGCTTCTTCCATCTACGATTTAAGGTAAAATCTTCTCCCCCTGCTTTCTTTTGCCTTTTTAGGTTATAACCCATAGGAAACCATCAGGGTGTAGGGTTTTTAGCTTCTAGGTTTTCCTTCCTTGAACCCTAGATATGAAGTTGAGACCTTCTCGGGTGTGCGCTATGAGCACTTCAAAGGAATTTTCCCTGGGTCGTTCGTTGGGCCATTGTCCGGAGGAGACACCTCCACAGGGTGTGTTCTTCCTCCTATGCTGACGAGTCTTCAGAGGAAATGGAGGCTCAGCTGACTGACCCAAGACCCTTGCGATCTGCCTCCAATCTCTTACTTTTTAAGGTGGGTCCTTGCTCCTCGATATAGCCTAAGCACCTCAAAGCATGGAGGCGACAATATTCTCTTGGGGAAGAGATTGCATTGAGGACGGCTACGAAAGACGAAAGAGCATCAGAGGGTCTTGGAAATGAGATCCCCATGTACAGAGGACATTTTGAGGCCGAAAGCAGGGGAAGATTTCCCGCGCTGGTGATGAAGGTTTTTGAACACTTTAGGATCTACCCTTCTCATCTGAAACCTTCTTCTTGGAGGATCTTGACTGCTATTCTGTTCTTGAACGAACTCCATGATCTTAACCTTGGGATAAACGAACTCCTCTTCTCCTATTACTTCTCTCATATTTCTCCTAGTGAGGGTAGGTATTCCCTTCGTCCTAAGGCTAGTGCTCCTATAGTAAAGGAGCTTGATAATAAGGATAAGAAAGGGACTGCCTTTTCTAAACAATGGGCTCAAAAGTTTGTCTTCATGAATGTTGGATTGTCGCTAGCTTTTCCACCTTGTGGAAGTCTACCTATAGGTTTAGGATTCCTTTTCTCATTTACTGGCTTCCGACCCGAACGCTGATTTAGCCTCCTTTTTGTTTCTTTTGTAGAGGTTTCGATGGACAAGGTAGAGGAAGGCAGGGAAGGAAGAGAAGAGGGTCTAGAGATCTCAGCTGAAGAAAGGAGCATCCCGTTCTTGCTAGGTGAAGAGGTTCTGAGGCAAAGAAGTATCCGAGGTATCTTCCTCCCTTCTCTTTCTTGCTCTTGATAATCTGCCCCCGCTTTTTATAAACTCTATTGCTTCGTTTTTGCAGGAAACATGGAAGGATCAGTGTCCAAGGCATTGTAAGATTTCAGGCGCGCCCAGGCAGTCAAGAAGGCCAAGCTAGCATCAGGATGAAAGACGCTAGACGTCGTGAATATCTCTGAGTACCCTTCTAGTGGAGTCAAGAGGAAGGGGACCCAGAGGCAACTGCCTCCTCAAGAAGCAGAAGGGGGTAGTAGCGTGGTCTCATTTTGTCTTCTCTGGCAACCTCAACGGCACCTTATAGCATCTGAAGAGCTCTGTTTTTCCTTTAGTCTATATTTCTTACCCCGACTCTAACACCGTGGGGGTTCTTTCTCATGCTGAGAGAGAGATGCTCAAGGTAATCCTTCTGGCTCTGCTTTGTGCCTTTCTTCTTTAGGCTAGTCCTCTTCATTATTTTGGAGTGGTTACAACTCGCTGCCTTCCTTCACCATGCCGAAGAACAGATAGCCACGGAGACAGCTGCTGCTTCCATAGTCATGGTGGAAGACAACATCCTCCTGCCGTTTGACCTTCTTTCTCCTAACGAAGAGATGACCCGTGCTTCCCCCTTAGGGGTTATTTAATTTATCTCTAATTAATTTTAGAATGTTTTCCCATGCGTGAGATTTGATTTGATCTTGGTGGGCTTTGTTAAGACTCTTCTGGCTTTCTTGGCCTTGACTTTTGGTGTGCCCGGTGGGGCTTTGAAATTGGTACTTATGGCTTTCTGTGGCCTTTTGTGAAATTTTCTCTTTCTCTTAATCCCTTTTTATTATCTGCTTTGGACAAGCCACTTCTTGCGATCTTTTGAGTAGTATTCCTTTTAACAGGTCGGCAGCCTACGCCCTTTGGTGTCTGCCTTTGTACTTTGATTAGAATCGTCTGGCCTTTTGTTTTGGCAGACCTTCGAGTTATCATGCCTTGCCCACCCGTCTGCTGGTCTCTAGCCTTGGAAGGTTTTATGGCCTTTGCGTGTTGGTTGCAGTTATTTGGCGTCTGGCTTTGATAGGCCTTTTGCTTCCTAATGTTTTTTTTCTTTACTCTTGACCCGTAGGCAACATTCGAGGTTCTGTTTGCATTCTTCCCCCCTTGGGTAGACACTATCAATATTTTGCTGCATTCTGCTCCATGCAGGTGAGCCACTATAAGACTTTTTTGTTTTTCTGGTGTGGATCTTCCCCTCAAAGAGATCTAGTCACCAGTCTTTCTCCTTCCCACGTCTGGGTAAACTGTTATGGATGATGCTCCTTGCTCAGATCATAGTGTTTTGCTTTTATTATGAGCTTGTAAGGAATGTTAACCAATGTTGCTTCCTTCTTGGCACTCGAAGCTTTGATGGCCCATTGTCTGGTAAGCAGGAGTAACCAGTTTTTACTCTTTCTTTCTTTTAGGCGTTTTCCCCTTGTTTAAGCAGAGTCGTAAGCTTTTCGATTTGGTTTAATGAGGGTACATTACTTATACTATTCTTACACTGAGAGGTAGTCATTCAACTTATATGCCCCTTGCTTTTACTGATTTTCTTTGTAAAAAAAAAGTTATTTTATTGCTGAATCTGTTCGTAGACGCAATACAATTACAACTTAAAGATGTAAAAAAGAAAATTAAATGCGGAAGAAAAACGTATGTGATAGGTGATCATCTGGACCAGTGGCATTCTTTAAAAGAATTAAGATATTAGGTGTAACACATTCCAGCTATTTGGTTGTACTCTTCCGTACCTATCTTGTAGCTTGTATGCCCCTGACCCTTTTACTTCTCTGACTTGATATGGGCTTTCCCAGTTAGGTGTGAGTTTGCCTGCAGCTTTATCTCTGGTATTTTCGAAAACCCGACATAGTACCCAATCGCCTTGCTGGAAGGTTCGGGTCTGAACCTTTTTGTTTTAGTTGCGTGCTACTTCTTGTTGGTGCTTCCAGTTTCTTAGCCTTTCGACTTCCCTTTTTTCATCTAAGAGGTCGAGAGATGAAGCCATTAGCTCTTCGTTATCTCTTGGAATTAGAAATTCCGCCCTTGTTGTAGGGACGCTGACTTCAACAGGAGATACGACCTCTGATCTGTAGACCAAGGAGAATGGTATTTGCCCCATTGCCTTCTTGGCGGTGGTTTGATGAGCCCATAACATAGCCGAGAGCTCTTAAACCCAGTTGCCTTTTGCTTCATCAAGGCGTTTTTCCAGAAGGCTTACTACAGTTTTAGTAGTAGATTCGGCATGCCCGTTAGAATTCGAATGTCTGGGTGTTGTGAAGCTTAGCTCTATGCCCCAGTCTTCACAAAACTTCTTGAAGTCTTTGCTCGTGAACTGCGGGCCATTATCCGTCACTATTTCCTGAGGTAGTCTGAACCGTGTTACCACATTTTTTTCAAAGAAACCTCTTGATTTGAACGTCTATGATCTTTCTCAGGGCCTCCGCCTCTACCCACTTGGAGAAATAATCTGTTACTACCAGCAGGTATTCCAGTAGACCTGGAACCTTTGGGAATTTTCTGGCAATGTCCATGCCCCCATTCATAAATGGCCAGGGGGAGCTAAAAGATTTAAGGTTTTTCGTTATTGGCTTGGATATTTGCGCGTGCCTTTGGCATTTATCACAGTGTTTGGCTATCTAGATGGCGTCATTAGCCATGGTGGACCAGTATTATCCTGCTCTCTAGGTCCGAAGCACGAGGCTTTTACCGCTGGAATGAGATCCAAATCTCCTTCATTCAATACCTTGAGGACTAAATTAGCGTCCTCTGGCTTTATGCATTTAAGGTAGGGTCTCGAGAATGACCTCCTATAAAGTTACCGCTGGGTTAGGCAATAGCATGATGCTTGTCTCTATATCCTGCGACATTCACTTCTTATGTAGGACGTCGTCCTTTAGGTAGGATGTGATGGGGCTCACCAAGGTTTCTTCTTCTTCAATGTGATAGATCTAAATTCCTTCTGCATCTTCGTCAGTGGTTGGCCACTGGGGCACAAGAAAGGGAATGCTGACTGGCTCCATAGTTTTAAGGGTTGAGGCCAAATTAGCAGGGCGTATGCATGTGAATTTTGCTCCTGTTGATTTGCGTGAGTTTGCAAGTTTTTAATATCCCGAGAAGTTTTCTTGCTATGGCCAAATACTTAGTCATACTGGCGTCTTTGGCCTATTAATTGCCTTGCGTTTGACTTATGATTAATTTGGAATCACTGTGAACTCGTAGGTTCTCTATTCCCAAGTCTTTTGTCAAGCCGAGTCCCATGATTAAAGCTTTATACTCACTTTCATTATTTGTGGCTTTGAAATTTCATCTAACCACCCTTGATGCAATCTCTCCATTTGGGGACACGAGCAGAAGTCTTACTCCTGCTCCTCTTATGTTGCTCGATCCATCTACATACAACATCTACTCTCTAGAGCCTTTGCTTTCTTGTTGGATTCTGACTTCTTCCTCTGCCCTAGGTACCATTGACAGAGAGAATTCCGCTATGAAGACTGCCAAGATTTGCGACCTTATTGCCGTCGTCGGTAGAAAGATTACATCATACTCCTCAAGCTCCACTGCCCACTTGGCCAACCTTCCAGATACCTCCGGCTTGTGAATTATGGATTTGATGGGGAAGGAGGTGACTACTACCACGGGGTGAGCCTGGAAGTAAGGACGCAGCTTTCTGGTTGCCATGACCAGGGCGAGGGCTAGTTTTTCTAAGTAGTTGTAGCGAGCTTCTGCGTCCAGGAGGGATTTACTAATATAATAGACCGAATGCTGCTTGTTTCCCTCTTCCCTCACTAGGACAGCACTCACGACGTGCTCGGAGACTGCTTAGTAGAGTAGTAGTGGTTCTCTGTCTTGGGGTTTAGAAAGAAGGGGCGGCGTGATCAAATAGTCCTTGAGTTTGAGCAGAGCATCTTCTACCTTTTGGTCCCACACAAATTTCTCGGTGAACTTAAGGGCTTCAAACAACACATGAGACTTATCTAAGAGTCTAGATATGAACCAAGTCAAGACTGCCATCCTTCCGGTTAGTTTTTGCACGTCTCATGGAGTCTTGGGAAAAGGGATCACATGGATTGCCCTAATCTATTCCGGGTTTGCCTCAATTCCTCTGTATGTGATTACATCCCGAAAAATTTCCTTGAACTTACTCCAAACAAACATTTGGAGGGATACAATTTCATGTTGTACTTTCTTAATGTGGAGAAAGCTTGCTACAAGTGGGCAATGTGATTCTCTGCCTCTAGAGACTTGACCAGCATGTCATCTAAATAAACTTCCATCGTTTAATCAATTTGGTCCACGAACATCATATTGAACAATCTTTGATAGGTGGATCCTGCGTTCTTCATCTCAAAAGGTATTACTTTTTAGCAATAGATCCCTCGCGAAGTCATGAAGGAGGTCTTCTCTTGATCGTCTAGGTACATGAGGATCTGGTTGTACCTGGAGAAGATATCCATGGAGCTCTTCAGTTGGTGTCCTGTTGTTGCGTCTACCAACTTGTCTATGTGAGGCAAGGGGAAAGGATCCTTTGTGCAAGATTTGTTAAGATCTGTAAAGTCTATTGATAACTCAGGTTTTCACCCGAGATAACACTGCAAGTGCACACAAGTACGTTGTAGTGGTTCGGGATCGAATCCATAGAGACCAAAGGTAGCACGAAGAATTTCAGATCAAATAGCGGGCTAAAGCGAAAAAGATGTCTTTTAAGAGATGTAAATATTCGAAATTAAGAAAACAAAGTAAGCAAGCAAACGACAACGGGGTTGTAAATCAATCAAAGAAGAGTTGGGCATTGGATATTCTCAGGGAAACAATTATTGAAGACTCGAATTATTGATTAGGGAACAAGTTTTAAACCGTCTTGAACTCAAACACTAATATAGAACTGATCTACTTGCGTAGTATCAATTCCCTATGTATTAGAAACCTCGAGACTACTTCCGTTGACTCTCGATTTATAATCATGCATTTTAAACAGGTTTGATAGGTTCACAACTCACTTAAACATCAACTTCCATTGGCTTAAGAAGAATTGCTCATTACCGATTCTTTCAGGCATTTAAACAAACACTTTCCAGGCGTTAAACAACCAAAGATCAGAAACTAAGTGGCCAATTCAATTTCATGCATTACGAACAATCCTAGATGAAGATCCAATTGAATAATCCCTAATCATACAATTCTATGTCATCAATTCATGAATCCCTATGTGAGAACCCTAAACCTAACGAATAAACTACTCACTCATGATAATCGCACAAACATAGATCAAATCAGAGAGAGACATGATTGTATTGAACAAAATAAAGAGTAAGGGTTCAAAAAGCTTCTCAGATTCGAAGTACAGAAGATGATTCTTCTCTCTAAGTTACAAATCTCTATATTGCTCTCAAAAACTCAGAAAAACTCCATAATGAAACAGGAAACTCGAGCCTAGGTCCTAGTAATGAAATTCGGTTCAAAATAAGTTCGGTCTAGTTCTTCATAAAATCGTTCCGCAAAACGGGACATGGATCGATCGATCCATAAAGAAGGATCGATCGATCCTAGTCCAATTTCCTGGGCATTTCAACTTTTCACAGACACTTCCTTCGATACTTGAAATCCATCCAAAATGCATTCTTTTCGCACATCCAAGCTCTATTCCTGTAAAAACAACAAAGAACACAAATCCACACCAAAAAGATCCGAATACATACTAAAAACCATAAGTCTCGAGTAAAGTCCGTGATAAAAACTACTAAAAGACTAACACATCAAATCTCCAGACTTGAATCTTTGCTTGTCCTCAAGTAAAGAAAACGAAGATTAAGCCTACAGGAAAAGAACTTTGAAAACCAAATGGATCATATGCTATCAGAAAACCTTACTCTGCGCTACTTTCGCTAACCATACAAACTCAAAACAGTTAGATCAGTCTCCCCAAAAATCGCTGCATAACCTCCCAAGCCCATACATACTTTAAAATATTAACCTGCAAACTCAGCTTCCATGTTAATAACACTCTACATTCATTCAAGATAGACGTGAAACTTTTCACCAAAGAACTCATAATCAGAAAATTAGGCTAGGTATTCAAGGATTTTAGTGGTGAGGCTTATAGTGTTTCGGGTATAAAAAGCTACGTCAGGATGCAAGACATTATGCAAAATCGCAGGAGAGAAAGAGTATATTGATATCCATGTCCCCTAACTACCCAAGTACAAACGACCAATCAAAAAGTACAGAAAATATGCGCATTATTCAGGGTGAATCCAATCAACATAATAATATGCAAATGCTAATTTCTATACCAAATACGAAGAAATTAAAAGCAATTTTCGATTTTTTTCTCTTTTTTCAGAATGAAAATCTGGAAGAAACTAACATATCAATGACGTTCTTAAACTTTAAAACACCCATACAACATGAAAAATGCAACATATCCATCTAAACCACCAAAACACCCAACACCGATAAATCAGACACTCAGAATCGTGTCTAAACTACCTAAAATGTACAATCCTACCTAAGAAATTAGAAGGATCATGTCTACTCTATTCTCTCCGTTTTTTACACATGTGTGCATATAAAATCAAAAAGAAATGCATGGAGATTTAAGGAGTTAAGGTAAGGGTGTGGTGCCAGACTAAAGATGAGTCTGGTCACTCAGGATTACCGAAGAGAATGGTAGAAAAATGGGGATATAATCCTGAATGATTGGTTTGATTCAAGGAGAAATGCATGGAGATTCAAGGAGATAAGGTAAGGGTGTGGTGCCAGACAAAGATGAGTCTGGTCACTCAGGATTACCGAAAAGAATGGTAGAAAAATGTGGATGTAATCCTAAATGATGGGTTTGATTCTTGATTTCAAGTTCCTAGATCAAAGCATTTGAGTTTATTAGTAGGCCAAATAAAATAGAGTTAATAACATTTCAAAAAAAGTCTGAGTTCCAGAGATTTCTGGTAGGAAGTTTGGTCATGAGTTATTTCGGTTTGCCTGCGCTAAAAGTCCAAATGAAATGGTTAATGAGAATATAAATGAAGTGCAATGCGCAGAGATAATAGTCTGAAATCATCATGAAGCATAAAAAATCAATAACTGACTCAATAAAAACATCAAAATGACTCAAATAACCCCAAAAGAAAAAGAAAAACATAGGTAACTACTTAGCTGCTCTAGAAAAATCCAAATAAAAGTAAAAAGAAAGATAAATTAAAAAAAGATAGGAAAGAGAACTACTTAGCTGCTCTAGAAGTGCTAGGCCTCTGTCCGGAAGTGGCCCTAGGGCGCCTGCCTACATCTCCTTAAGTAGAGTTTGATCTCCTCTTGGAGCTCTCCTCGCTGCATCTAGCCTCCTCTCGCGCAAGAGCTGCGCGAGTCTCTTGAGTCTCATCAGACTCCTCACTCTCGCTCTCTTCGTCATCATCATCTCCAGGAACGGGTGGTGTTATGCGCTCAATAGCGTCCTCATGAATAGACCTTCTAGGAGAACAAGAAAGTAACCTCCCTATCCTGGAGAGCCCTCTGGCGAAACGCAGGATGAGAGAGATCGTCCTCTGTGGACTCTAAATGGTCCATGCTATGAACTTAGCAGCAATAGCAGAAGGACGCGGTGGCGGGTCAAGCTTATAAGCACTAAACTTGGTATGCTTGTGAGGCTTGAACTCCACTCTCCGGTGACCAGTGAAGTCGAATCTGACAAACCGCAGAAGTCGTGTAATAAGAGCACCCTAACAAATGACTTCTTCTCAGAAGCCACCACCTTGAAGAAGGCGAATTTGTTAGCAACCACTACACCCATGTTCAGATCCGCAGCCGCCACGTAATGGATCTGAGGTGCCAAGTCCCATGTATGTCAAACGCCAAGAAAAAGAAGACCCAACTCATCGTTGGTCACAACAGCCAAGATAGACTTGGCATAAATATGCGAGCTAAGAACCTTAGCCGCGAGGCGAAGGACATGACTACGGTTACGCGCTCCGAGAGACGAATTGCCTAGCAGCAATAAAGTCCCAGAACTCACAAGACCTGAGTAGAGTTGGTACCCATGTACCACAACCTTGCGCAAAACCAAAAACTCTGGCCAAGTCCATGAGAGAGATAGAATAATATTGACCCTGCACGATAAAGGAGAATGTGCCTTGATCAACCACCGGGTTTTCTAAGTTCGGATAGACACAACATGCAGAGGCCAAAAACTCACGACACAGCTCGGGGTAGACATGCTAATGAAGCTCCAGCAAGCCTCGGAGTCCCATCTTGGCTAAGAGGGCGTAGAAGTCCTTTCCAATGCCGAAAGCATCAAGGAGATCATCATCAACGACTCGAGTCATCGGGAATGTAATGTGTCCCAAGTCCTGTAGAAACTGCGAGTCATATTGATTCCACTCCTAAGTAATCGGATGGTTTGCAGGATGTGTGAGATCACTCCCCTTGAACCGATGGTGAAGAATGGATGTAGACGGATCCCACGTCTTCGGAACCTCTCCTATTTTTTGTCTACCCATAACTTGCGAAAATAGACACGTGGAAGCAAAATTAGTATCCATATCAAAACAGGACAAACAGGAAAATCATTCACTCTGATTCAAAGAGTATTGTTCTGTGAAAATCAAGCTCAAAAATATCAAGAGCATGCATCAAACCATTCATCAAAGCAAGAACAACATCAAATATGTCCAATTTCCGTTTTGCATTTCTAGTCCAAGTAAAAATAATCGCTTCATCGCAACCAATCATCAAAACATGTTTTAATCAATCACAGAGATGCGACAAAGAAGTAAAAACATCAATACACAAGGCAAATCATGATAAAACATGCATCCTCACAAAAATCTGGCGTACGAAACGTGAAATCACAAAATCACCAAATTCAATCCTTAAAACGCAAAATCTAGGTGCAATCCTACTGCTAAACATCTTAAAACATGTGAATAAGATCATCTAAGTACCAAACCATCATCAAAATCCAAGAAATCAAAAGTTCCCAAATTTCTCCAAAAATCTGCTAGTAGAGATTGTGGACACATACCTTAGATTAAGTGAAATCTGAACGGATAGAAAGATAGAGCACGAAATTCTCTTGATTTAAGACTCAAAAACGGCTCATATCCGTCAAGTTTTGAAGAGAAGCGAGATTTATGGGTGATTATTTCGTTTTGAGTTCGAGAGGAATAATGAACAATTGTGTGACTCACAATATATTGTTGTTTTCAGGACAATGATCGATCGATCCAGGGATAAAGATCGATCGATTCTTGTCCAATTGTTTTGAATCGAAAGTAGTCAGGGATCGATTGATCCACGGGCAGGGATCGATTGATCCCTGTCCTTCTGTTTTGGCATACATCCAGATATGGATCTATCGATCCAGGGACAGAGATCGATCGATCCATGTCCTTCTGTCTGGGTGCTCCTGTTTTCTACACTAACAAAGCTAAAAATACAAAAACGTCAAAAGCACCAAAAACCAAAATAAAAGACTAAGGATACAATACAACTAGCTAAAAATGAAAAGAAAACTACCTAGTGGGTTGCCTCTCAATTAGTGCTTGTTTAAAGTCTCGAGCCTAACTGTAATGTGATCAGACGGCTGGTAGGTCCTTCAAAAGAATTCGCATTCTCTCGTCGGATGGCTCGTCTGCAATGTATGGCTTAAGTCTTTGGCCATTTACGGTGAATTTTCTCCCATTGTCATCAAGAATAACGACTCCATACGGTCTAACCTCAGCAATCAGGAATGGTCCTAACCAACGAGATTTGAGCTTTCCTGGAAACAATCGCAAACATGAGTTAAAGAACAATACATGATCTCCTACAGCGAAATGGCATGAAATTATCTTCCTATCATGGAATGCTTTGGTCTGTTCTTTGTAGATCCTTGTGTTATCATAAGCATTAAATCGAATCTCATCAAGTTCATTGAGTTGAATCATCTGCTTCTCAGTTGTAGGCTTGATGTCGAAGTTCATCAACTTCATAGCCCAAAGTCCTTGGTACTCGAATTCAACAGGAAAATGACATGCCTTCTGATGCAACCCAAGATCCTCTGAACAAGAAAACAGTCTTTTCAGATCTGAATTTCGGTTAGATTTTGCGATTTTTAGGTGTGATTTTTGATGGGGAAGAACAGAGGAAGGATAAATATATTTTAGATCTAGAGAATTAACTCTTTGATTATTCAGGAACAATCAGCTTTTAGAGAATTAACTCTGTAGCAATTCAGTTGTTCAAAAAAGAACAAAGATTTACTTTTGCAATGAAAAGAGATAAAAACTTTATTGATAATAACTTGGATGATCCACAAGTCTGAAAAACATAAAGCTTAAATAAGCTCCTAAAACCCTAAAGGGTTACAAAATCCTTCTCCAAAAAAAGTTAGATTTTCGAAAACCTCCCTAAAACCTGGGCTTAAAATTAGGCCCTAAATTAAGAAAATAAACTAAGTCTAAAAACCCCCATTAAAATCCAACAAATAATTTCGACTTAACCAAGCTGAAAACCGAATGGTTGAAAGTCTTGGTTGAATTTTGGTTTGCTTCTTGATCTGAAATCTGAATTGGTTTTGAATAAACCAATATGGCAATTTGGTCTTGAAGCCTTCATTTCCGAGATCTTGTAACAGGCCCATTAGTGAAAACAAAAGGATCTTGTACTTCTTCAGACTCTGAAATCGCCAACTCTGTCTTCCTCTCGTCGCCACCTTCATCTTCACTATAACTTAGCTCTAGCTCAACTACTTGTCCAGTCTGTATAGCATCATCCCCTCCCCCTTTAAAAGGATTTGCCCTCAAATCTACAGCTCCTACATGAAAAGGAATCAAGTCAGCAACATTAAAGTTTGAACTCACAGTATACTTACCTTGAAGATCAATCTTATAAGCGTTGTTATTGATGCGTTCCAGCACTTTGAATGGACCATCTGTCTGTTTGTTCAACTTGTACTTTCGTTCTTCCAGGAACCTTTCTTTCCTCAGCCGAATTAGAACCAAGTCTCCAGGCTCCAATATCAGCTCTTTGCGCCTCTTATTGGCATGCTTTACATAAGTCTCAGTGCTCGCCTCTATGTTCTTCTAAACCTGTTCATGCAAAGACACAATCTACTCGGCATAGGATTTTCCATCAAGATTAGCTTGTTCTTTCAGAGGTAAAGGTTATAAATCCAATGGAGTCAAAGGACTAAACCCATAAACTATCTGAAATGGTGAAAATTTGGTAGTCCTATTGACCGAATTATTATATGCAAACTCAACATGCGACAAGCAATCCTCCCAAGATTTGATATTCTTTCCCACGATAGAACGCAATAAAGAATACAAAGACCTATTTACTACTTCAGTTTGTCCATAAGTTTGAGGATGACATGTAGTAGAAAACAGTAGCTTAGTCCCTAATTTAAACCATAGAGTTGTCCAGAAATAACTAAGAAACTTAGCATCCCTATCAGAAACAATGGTTCTAGGCATTTCATGCAAACGAACAACATTGGTAAAGAACAAATCAACCACAAGTACAACATTATCAGTCTTATGGCAAGCAATAAAGTGAGCCATCTTAGAGAACCTATCTACGACAATCCAAGCACAAAATCCATTGAAATATCAACCCATGGACTCGTAGGAATAGGTAAGGGAGTGTACAAACCTTGCGAGTTGTTAGTTGACTTAGCCTGCGCACAGGTGATGCATCGTTTGAAAATTTTCTCCACATCCTTCCGCATATGCGGCTAATAGAAGTGTTTCTTCAGCATGTGATAAGTCTTATCCACTCCAAAATGACCCATGAGGCCTCCTTCATGCGATTCCCTGGCTAATAAATCTCTCAAGGAGCAACGTGGTAAACACAAACGGTTTCCCTTGAATAAAAATCCGTCAGATTGATAAAACACACTACTAGAATGATTATAACTTATCCGAAAATGCTCATGGAAATTAGGGTCATGAACATAATATGTCTTAATGAGATCAAAGCCCAGTAGCTTAGTCTCTAGCGCAGAAAGTAAGACATACCTGCGAGATAATGCATCAGCAACTACATTGTCCTTACCTTGCTTCTAGTTGATCACATACAAAAATGTTTCAATGAATTCCACCCATTTAGCATGCCTCTTGTTCAACTTGTATTGTCCCTTTAAGTGCTTAAGAGATTCATGATCAGTATCACAAATTCTTTTGCCCAAAGTAATGCTGCCAAGTTTCTAGAGCTCGAATCAGCGCATACAACTCTTTGTCATATGTTGGGTAATTCAACCTTGCACCACTCAGTTTTTCACTAAAATAGGCGATGGGCTTCTTCTCTAGCATTAGAACAGCGCGAATTCTTACACCAGAAGCATCACATTCAATTTCAAACATTTTAGAAAATTCAGGAAGAACAAGTAAAGGAGCATTGATTAACTTCCCTTTCAGCTGTTGGAAAGCATCCTCTTGTTCTTTTGCCCATTTGAATCCAATGTTTTTCTTAATCAATTCTGTAAGTGGAGCTGCTAGAGTACTGAAGTCCTTAATAAATCAACGGTAGAAACCAGCCAATCTATGAAAACTTCGCACCTCTGCTACGTTAGAAGGGCTCGACCATTCTTTAATGGCTTTGATCTTCTCCTCATCCACCTTGATTCCTTGTGTTGTCACAACAAATCCTAGAAAAACAAGGTGATCTGTTCCAAAAGTACATTTCTTCATATTCGCAAACAATTTTTCCTTTCTAAGTACTTCTAAAACCGATTTCAGATGAGTAATATGGTCAACCATTTTCTTACTATAAATCAAGATGTCAATGAAATAAACCACAACAAAATGACCTACAAACAAGCGCAAAACATGATTCATCAGACGCATAAATGTACTAGGTGCATTTGTCAATCCAAAAGGCATAACTAACCATTCATATAAACCATATTTAGTCTTAAATGCAGTTTTCCATTCATCACCTTCTTTCATTCTAATCTAATGACAACCACTATGCAAATATATCTTAGAAAACACACACGATCCATGCAGTTCATCTAACATATCATCTAATCGAGGAATAGGATGCCGATACTTTACAGTGATATTGTTGATGGCTCTGCGATTGACGCACATGCGCCAGATTCCATCCTTCTTAGGCACAAGCAGAACAAGTACCGCGCAAGGACTTAAGCTCTTCCGAATGTGTTGCTTCTCCATTAAAGCATCAATTTGTCGTTGCATCTCTTTGGTTTCCTCCGGATTTGCTCTGTAAGCTGGTTTGTTCGGGATAGAAGCTCCTGGAACAAAATCAATCTAGTGCTCAATCCCGCGAATAGGGGGTAAACTAGGCGTCATTTCTTCAGGAATGACATCTGCAAAATCCTGCATATTTTTCTAAAATCACTCGGAATCTCCAGTGAAAGCTCAACAGAAATTGTCAGATCCTTAGAAATAACAAGTACCATAGGCTGAGAAAACACGTAGCTTTAGAAATGTCACTTACCTTAGCTAGCTGAAGAACCTCTTTCTTACCTGATTTTGCCGCGGATGGAGAGACGTTTTTAGCATCTGATTTCTGTCGTTTGAGATGAAGTTGATCGGCATAAACCTCTTGAGGTGACAAAGGCGCCAACACGATCTTCTTATCATGATGTTTGAAAGAATATCGATTCCTAAACCCATCATGTACAACCTTCTTATCGAATTGTCATGGTCTTCCAAGCGGAAGATGACTTGAATCCATTGGCAAAACATCACAAAGAACCTCATCAGTATAACGACCAATATTAAAAGGAACCGTTACTTGCTTAGTCACTTGAAGCTCGACACTGTCATTCAGCCATTGTAGCTTATACGGTGTGGGATGTGACTTTTTTTCCAGTCCAGTTTTCCCTACAAAAATGTCACTTGCAATATTAGTACAGCTTCCACTATCAATAATACTTTATCAGAAACTAAACAACGAGTATGAAATAAATTCTCCCTTTGATCAATTTTAGATGGCGTGAATTGTACAACCAATGATCTTCGTGTGACCATCAATTTCCCATAGACAGGATTCTCCAGGAACTCGTCATCTGAGCTCGCAGAGAACTCTCCTTCAGACACGAGCTCACCACTTTCCCGTACGAGCATAGCCTTCTTGTTCGTGCATTCACTCGAATAATGTCCGAATCCTTGGCATTTGAAGCACTTAACATCAAGAATACGAGCAGCAGGGGTCTTTGGCTTGTCTTCACGTGAAAAGCTCTTCACTTCCTCCTTAGCCTTGCCGCCAACAACTTCTCGTTATGCAGACCGGAAGTTTTTTGTAAAACTTCGCTGAACTGTCCTTCTCTTCGGCCTCCTCTCGATGAGATTCGCCTTATGGAGTAGCTCGTATATGTCATTGTACTCGTACATCTCCAAGTTGTCTTAATGTCACGATTCAAACCAGCTTGAAAACGTGCCATTNCAATGTCACGATTCAGACCAGCTTGAAAATGTGCCATTGTTGCATTCTCATCTTCATCAACTCCAGCTCGTATCATCAAGGTTTCATCTCCTGAAAATAATCATCAACATATTTTAGTCCTTAAGTTAATCTACGAAGTTTATGATGTACCTCTTTGTTGTAGTAAGCAGGTACAAAAGGCCGTTTCATAAGTGTCTTGAGCTCAAAGCATGAAGCTACTTGAGCTTCTCCAGTTTTGCGCCTGGAAGTCACGATTTGATCCCACCAGTGGAGTGCATAGCCGCTGAACTCTGTCGCTGCTAGCCGCACTTTCTTCGGTTCAGAGAAGTTTTGAACATCGAAGATATTCTCCATCTTCTTTTCTCATTCCAAATAAGCATGAGGATCAGATTTTCCTTCAAAAGTTGGGATTCAAAGCTTTAGATTTCCCAAACTATCATCAATTGTAAGCGCTTGAGCTTTTCTTTGTCCTCTCCGTGGAGTGTAACGGCTTAGCATGATGTCCTCATCCTCGATTTGTGCTCGCCGGTTTGCTGGCCTCCTTGGCGCGGAATTCTAAGCCAAATCGTAGAGCAGCTCTTCGTCTTCTTCATAATACACAACGACATGAGATGTTTCTCCCATGATTCATTTGCCATCTCGCTTTTCTTTTGCTTTCTGTGCTACCTGTTTTCCCTGCAAATCAGGTTCACTGTTAGAAGAATCATGAATGTTAGTTTTCTGTAGCCTTTTTAAGAGTTTCAGCTACAATAGCTTCAACCCAAAGTTTATTGGGTGAAAGTTGCGATGGGTCTAAAGAATTTTGTGAATCCTTATCAGATAAAAATTTCGGTAATTTAGATCTATTTGTGTCCGAAAATTGCTGTCAAAACCCTGCAAAAATAAACCAACAAAACAAAGAAAATTTGTTAAGTTAGTAAATTTAAGTTGAAGCCTTTCATAATTTAACAAGAACCCACGATTTTTCTGAAAAATTTTCTGGAATTTTGGAAATTTTTTTTTTAAAGTGAATCTGAGCTCTGCAATGAACAAAACCAAATCAAACCTTAGAATCAATTCCCTAAAATCCCTAAAAACAGAAGATAGAGAGAAAAGAATTGCTTCTGCAAGGTTTGAAACTTGTAGCGGAAGTTACAGCTGCAACCCCTTTACCACAAGAAGCTAGATTTCTCTTCAGCTTTTTCAGATTTTTTTCAGCTTTTGAGAAATTTCCTTTTTTGTTTTTTGTTTTTTTTTGTCGAATTTTTTTTTGTAAAAGCTGCTACTGTATCTAAAGAAAACCCTGCAGAATTAAAACAGAAAATGAAGAGAAGAAAATTTCGAAAACTTTCTCCCCAAAATCGAAAAAATCGCATATCAGAAGAAGATTACACAAGTTTTCTGTGTTCAGATTGCTCTGATACCACTTGATGCAATCCAAGATCCTCTGAACAAGAAAACAGTCTTTTCATATATGAATTTCGGTTAGAGTCTGTGATTTTTTGGTGTGATTTCCGATGGGGAAGAACAGAGGAAGGATAGAGATATTCTAGATCTAGAGAATTAACTCTTTGATGATTCAAGAACAATCTGATTTTAGAGAATTAACTCTGTAGCAATTCAGTTGTTCAAAGAAGAACAGAGATTCACTTTTACAATAAAAAGAGATAAAAACTTTAGAAAACTTTATTGATAATAACTTGGATGATCCACAAGTCTGAAAAACACAAAGCTTAAATAAGCTCCTAAAACCCTAAAGGGTTACGAAATCCTTCTCCAAAAAGGAATTGGATTTTCGAAAACCTCCTTAAATCTTGAGCTTAAAATTAGGCCCTAAATTAAGAAAATAAACTAAGTCTAAAAACCCATTAAAATCCAACAGATAATTTCGACTAAACTAAGCTGAAAACAAATGGTTGAAAGTCTTGGTTGAATCTTGGTGTGATTCTTGATGTGAAATCTGAATTGGTTTTGAACAAACCAATATGGCAATTTGGTCCTGAAGCCTTCTTGTTCGAGATCTGGTAACAGGCTCATTAGTGAAAACAAAAGGATCTTAGACTTCTTTAGACTCTGAAATTGCCAACTATGTCTCCCTCTCGTCGCCACCTTCATCTTCACTATCACTTAGCTCCAGCTCAGCTACTTGTCCAGTTTGTGTTGCATCACCTTCCCGTACACCAAATGAAACGGTGTAGTGCCTAGTGGTGTCTTGTAGGCGGTTCTATACGCCCATAGCGCATAATCTAGCTTCAAAGACCAATCTTTTCGAGTCTTACCTACAATCTTTTCCCAGGATTCCCTATATTTCCCTATTGGAAATCTCAACTTGTCCACTTGTTTGAGGAAAAATCACAGATTTGAACATCTTTAGGACGACTTTGGCGTTATTAGAGGGGCTGGCCAGCGCCTCAATCCACTTGGAGACATAGTCTACTGCAACAAAAATGTATTAATTTCCATAAGAAGATGGGAAAGGTCCCATAAAAGGAATACCCCATACGTCAAAAACCTCTACTTCTATGATGAAGTTCTGAGGCATCTCGTTCCGCTTATTGATGTTGCCTTTCCTATGAAAAGCATCACACTTAGAGATGTAATCATGGGTGTCCATAAAGAGTGTTGGCCACAAAAAACCTGCTTGCAACACTTTCTAGACAGTTTTGAAAGTAGCAAAATATCCTCTATATTCAGAACCATGGCAGTGATACAAAATACCTTGAACCTCAAACTCGGGGATACATCTACAAAAAAGTCCATCAGCACATCTCTTGTAGAGAAAAGGATCATCCTAGAAATAATGTCTAACATCTCTGAGGAACTTCTTCTTCGCATAGCCTGCGAAATTTGGTGGCTCCACATATGTACTCAGAAAATTCGCAAAATCTGCAAACCAAGGAATTTCATCGTGAATCTGTCTAATGGCAAAACAATCAACAATGTCCAAGTACTCATCCTCTAGCAAGGCAACCATATAGACATTCTCCTCAGGGAGACTATCATCAAGTGGTGTATCAGATTCCACTCGCAATCGAGATAAATGGTATGCAACACATTCTCGATACCACTCTTTTCACGAATCTCCAAATCAAATTCCTGCATAAGCAAAATCCATCTCAACAGTCTCGGTTTAGCATCTTTCTTAGACATAAGGTACCTCAAAGCTTAATGATCAATGTGAGCAATGACTTTAGATCCCACTAGGTACTGTCTGAATTTCTCAAATGCATAAACCACAGCTAGGAGCTCCTTCTCTGTAGTCGAATACTTGATCTGAATGTCATCAAGTGTTTTGCTGGCATAGTAGATCACATGGAGCTTCTTGTTCTTTCTTTGACCCAACACTACTCCTAACGTGTAGTCACTAGTGTCACACATTACCTCAAAAGGTAAATCCCAATCCGGTGGCTGCACAATTGGAGCGCTCACTAGTGCTTCCTTGATTGTCTGAAAAGCTAACAAACAGTCAGTATCAAAATCAAATTTGACATCCTTACAGAGCAATCGAGTCATGGGTCTGGCTATTTTGGAAAATTCCTTGATTAACCGTCTGTAGAATTCTGCATGTCCGAGAAAGATACGGACATCCTTGATAGAAGTAGAAGGTTGCAGGCTCGTCATCACCTCCACCTTGGCCTTATGAACTTCGATACCTCTCTCAGAGATTAAATGGCCAAGCACAATCCCATCCTGCACCATTAATGACATTTCTCCCAATTCAAAACCAAATGTTTCTCTTCACATCATTCTAAAACCCTGAAGAGGTTAGAAAAGCAGTTAGAGAACGAAGAACCATAAACTGAAAATTCATCCATGAAGACTTCCAATGTATCTTCGATCAAGTTAGTGAAGATAGATATCATACATCGCTGGAAAGTCGCAGGTGAATTGCATAATCCAAATGGCATTCTCCGGCATGTCCCATATGGACATTTGAATGTAGTCTTTTCCTGGTCCACCGGATGAATGGGAATCTAAAAGAAACCTTAATAGCCATCAAGAAAACAATAATAAGGATGGTTAGCAAGTTTTTCCAGCATTTGATCAATAAAAGGAAGTGGGAAGCGATCCTTTCTCGTAGCCGAATTCAGCTTCCTGTAGTCAATGCACATTCTGTGTTCTGTGATATTCCTGGTGGGAATGAGCTCGTTCTTCTCATTGGTGATGACAATAATTCTACCTTTATTTGGCACAAAATGTACTGGACTCACCCATGTGCTATCAAAAATGGGATAGATGACACCTGCACCCAAAAGTTTTCGAATCTCTTTCTTGACAACTTCCATCACCTTAGGATTGAGTCTCCTTTGATGTTCGATGGAGTCTTGGATCCATCCTCCAAGTGGATCCTATGCATGCAGAGATCTGGAGAAATACCTATAATATCATCCAAAGAATATCCCAACGCTTTTCTATATGTCCTTAACTTCAAAAGAAGCAAGACAGTCTTAGAATTGTTTAGATTAGCATTGACAATTACATGATATGTAGAGTTAGGACCTAAGAAAACATACCTTAGTCCTGCATTTAGTGGCTTGAGCTCAACTTTTGGAGCTTTCAGCTCGCTCCAATCAGCACTAGAACTCGCCAACAATGCTTAAGATGTTACAAGTGATGGCTCTTCGAGCATGATAAATACGACATGTTTCNGTCCTTAACTTCAAAAGAAGCAAGACAGTCTTAGAATTGTTTAGATTAGCATTGACAATTACATGATATGTAGAGTTAGGACCTAAGAAAACATACCTTAGTCCTGCATTTAGTGGCTTGAGCTCAACTTTTGGAGCTTTCAGCTCGCTCCAATCAGCACTAGAACTCGCCAACAATGCTTAAGATGTTACAAGTGATGGCTCTTCGAGCATGATAAATACGACATGTTTCTCAACAACAGGTGTTGAATCCAGCAATTCAGCAACCTCAAAAGTACTTGCATCCAAAAACCCAAATTCATTTTTTGTTTGAGTTAAGGCTACCTGTAATGGATCCTCAGTGCAGAGATCTTCAGCAGAGTCTTCAATCACATCAGCAAGTGTATCAACCCAAAACGTGTGCCCATCAATGGTTGGCTTCTTCATGGATTTCTCGATGTTGAACTTCATAGTCAACTTCCCAAGTCGGAGATCTATTTGACCGTTCTACACATCAATCATGGCTTTAGCAGTAGATAAGAACGGTCTTCCAAGGATAATAGGATCCTTGGGTTCTTCTTCAAGCTCCAAGACAATAAAGTTAGTGAAAACAGATCTATCTTCAAGCACCAAAGACTTTCTTGTGGGTTTATAGTTTGTCAAGTTTAGACGGTGCGATACCGAGAGTCGCATCACACTAAATCCTGACCCCAAACCGCAGAGACACCGCTCAAAGGTAAGCGATCCAATCTTGAAAGGTAATACGAAAGGACCTCGATCCTCGCGTTTCTCCGGTGCGAAATTCTAAAGAACCGCGCTACATTCCGCAGTAAGACCTGAAACATCGTGTTCTAATGTCATGCAGTCATAAAGAATCTCCTTCGTGTACCTCTTAATAGAAGGTACCATCTTGACTGCTTCTAGGAAAGGCAATCGAACATGTAATTCACCAACAAGATTCTTCAGTTTCTCATACTCGCGTCCCTTGATCTTTTGACGGGGTCAGGAAGGATATGAAAGCTTAGGAACATAAGCTGGGGGTGCCACATACTGATCCTCAACATCCTACGCATTCGTTTCATCACAAAAATTCAATACCCTCTCGTCAGGACAGGGAACGATCGATCTAGGGATAGGGATCAATCGATCTTTGTCCTTCTGTCCAGAGGCTCCTTTAGCCATTGATCGATCGATCCGTGGACAAGGATCGATCCATCTTGTCCTTCTGTTTTGGACGTGATTTTGAGCTTTTTCCACTTCTCAGCATAATCGCACTGCAGAATTCCTTCGGATTCTTCTCCGGTTTGCTTGGAATGACTCCTGGTGGAACTCTGTTGCTCGCAGAAGCCTGAGCAACCAGTATTTCCAGAAATTTCATGTGTGTTCTCAATGTCTCGAACTTCCCATTGAGATCATTGTACATGTTGTCAACCTTCTGATTCAAGTCCGGAGAGGACTTTGTCTGATTCTCCAGCACTTGCTGCAACATCTTCTTCAGCTCATTATCTTGAGAAGACGCGGAAGATTGTCCTTGGTTCTGATTCTGATACCCGGGCTGATAGTTGTTATTGAATCCTCCTGAACCAAGTTTCTTCTGCTGATAGACACTGTTTCCGAAGCCACTATTCTGATTCTTGTTCTGAAATCCAGAGTTGAAGACACTCTGAATTTGTTGGTATGGCTTGTCCTAGAACTGGTTCTGTTGGTTGAAACCTCTATTACCAAAGTTTCCTTGACCTCCAATATAATTCACATCTGCTTGTCCACCATTCAGCTCCTCANCCATCTTCTGCTCTTGAAGAATAGGTGTATCGTTCTGTTCTCCAACAAAGTTCACTCCCTGCTGATCTCACCTAATTAGCTCATCGAGCTTTGACTGCGGGTCATCAATTCTCTTCGCATCTGATGACACAACTTCTCTACCGCGATCATAGTCTGATCTGCCATTGGCCTGACTATTAGCCATGTTATTCACCAGCATGTAAGCTTCCTCCACAGTCTTGGTCATGAAATCACCATTGCTCAACCCCATTATAGAAAATGTTGAGGAGATTCCAATATGGGAACCCATGATGAGGACAATCATTTAGGTACTCCCTGAATCTTTCCCAAGCTACATGAAAACTCTCAGAACACAATTGGTGAAATCGTGCAATCTTGTTTTGGAGATACATAGACCTTAATTTTGTGAAGAAATGCCCAAGGAAAACAACTTTAATTTCGTCCCATGACCTTGGAGAATTAGGCTCTAGACTATTGTACCATCTTGTAGCTTTGTCGTTCAGAGAGAAAGTGAATAACCTGCAATTCAAATCTTGAGCAGGTACTCCGTTGTGCTGGATAGTATTGCACATGGCTTCAAACTTATCCAGATGGTGCATTGGGTTCTGTGATGGCAACCCATGAAACTGATTTTGCTGCACCAAGTTAATGAGACCTATCTTGATCTCAAAGTCCCTTTTCTCTATGGGAGGCGGACGAATCCAAGAACGATTCGCATAGAAAGCCTCTGGAGTATGATATTGCGCCAAAGTCATCCTCTGTTGAGGTTGATTTGCGTATTGTTGCCCCTCTGCTGCAACATTTTGCTAGCCAACTTGCTGAGCACTAGCATTAGCTTTACCACCAGCAGGTGGATTACCTCCTGTAACGACTCCAAGAAAGAGAGGATTTTGATGAACGTGAAAGTGTTCTCTCAGGTTATCAACCATGATTTCAGCAAACTCAAATTCTTCAATAACCTCCAGCAACTTCTCTTTCTTCTTCTGTCTCTCTAAACGCAAAGGTTCAGGCTCGAATTCGAGAAGATTCGCGATCCCTTGGCTTCTAGTATGAGGCCTGTTCATGCACCTGAAAGCACAAAAACAGAGAAGAAAAAGAAGAGATTAACCAAAAAAAAAAAGAAAAATGCCTTATGCACGCAATGACCCTAAGTTCTTAGACTCCTTATTTGTCTCCAGCAACGGCGCCATAAAACTTGATAGCTCAGGTTTTCGCCCAAGATAAAACTGCAAGCGCACGAAAGTACATTATAGTGGTTCGGGATCGAATCCACAGAGACCAAAGGTAACACGAAGAATTTCAGATCAAAAAGCGGGCTAAAGCGAAAAATATATCTTTTAAGAGATGCAAGTATTCGAAATAAGGAAAACAAAGTAAGCAAGCAAACGACAACGAGGTTGTAAATCAATCAAAGAAGGAAGAGTTGGGCATTGGGTATTCTCAGGGAAACAATTCATTGAAGGCTCAAATTATTGATTAGGGAACAAGTTTTAAATTGTCTTGAACTCAAACACTAAAATAGAATTGATCTACTTCCGTAGTATCAATTCCCTATGTATTAGAAACCTCGAGACTAACTTCCGTTGACTCTCGATTCCTAATAATGCATTCTAAACATTTTTGATATGTTCACAATTCACTTAAACATCAACTTCCATTAGCTTAAGAAGAATTGCTCATTTAGGATTCTTTTAGGCATTTAAACAAACACTTTCCAGGCATTAAACAACCTAAGATCAGAAACTAAGTAGCCAATTCAATTTCATGCATTATGAACAATCCTAGATGAAGATCCAATTGATTAAATCCCTAATCATACAATTCTATGTCAACAATTCATGAATCCCTATGTAAGAACCCTAAACCCAACAAATAAACTACTCACTCATGATAATCGCACAAAAACAGATCAAATCAGAGAGAGACATGATTGTATTGAACAAAAATAAAGAGTAAGGGTTCAGAAAGCTTCTCAGATTCGAAGTATAGAAGATGATTCTTCTCCATAAGTTACAAATCTCTCTATTGCTCTAAAAAAGTCAGAAAAACTCCATAATTAAACAGGAAACTCAAGCCTATGTCTTAGTAATGAAATCTGGTTCAAAATAAGTTTGGCCTGGTTCTTTGTAAAATCAGTCCGCAAAACGGGACAAGGATCGATCGATCCATAAACAAGGATCGATCGATCCTTGTCCAATTTCCTGGGCATTTCAGCTTTTGACGGACATTTCCTTTGATGCTTGAAATCCATACAAAATGCATTCTTTTTGCACATCCAAGCTTGATTCCTATAAAAACAACAAAGAACACAAATCCGCGCAAAAATATCCGAGTACATACTAAAAACCATAATTCTCGAGTAAAATCCATAGTAAAAACTACTAAAATACTAACACATCATCTATGCAAATGGCGGGGCCTTCTTGGTTGGGGCATCTTGGGCTAGACCCAAATCCTTGTATGTCCCCAAGATGAGTACATTTTTGGAGTTTCCAATGTTGATGAGTACTCTCTTTACCAGAAAATTCGGCACCGATAAAGAAATGACCAGAGCGTCGTGGTGTGGTGCCAAAATCTTGTCATGTTTTTCGGTCGTGAAGCTGATGGCCTCGCGACTGTGATTTTAACGCTTGGCCTTGGAGGCGCCCTACTATTTTTTGCGACACTCTTGCTTTTTTTAGCGGCGGCATGGGTGACACCGCTAACTTCCGATCCTCCTGATATGACGTTAATTACTCTGTCATGTCTTGGAGGAGACTTTGGGGCTTTACGTTCTGCTGAGCCGTCCTCTTGGTTGCTCAATAGCTATTTGGCTTTGCTAGAGAGGAACTCCCGCATGTATCCTTTCTTAAGCAATTTGTTGACTTACAGCCTCTAAGACATGCAGTCCTTCGTTTTATGACCATGGTCATTGTGGAAGTCACGCCATGTTTTGGGATTCTGATGGTGACTGGGCGACTTCAGTTTTTTGGGGCCATTGAACATGGTTTCCTATCTCTTTTAGGACTTCTACAAGTTCCCCTTTGATGTCGATAAATTCAAGATGTCTGGCTTTCCCAAGGGCTTGTCCCAGACTTAGCAACTATGCCTCCGTCTTCCTTCGGAGGTCTTTGATAGGGTTTATCGTCTCTCGCGACTTTCTCAATTTTTATGACTTGGGATTCTCTTCTGGCAGCCAAATCTTCTTCCCACTTGATCTGCGCCTGGGTCGAGAAAGCACGTCTTCCATCGTCTTGCATGGGTACTTGGTCAGCTCTTTGTATAAGTCTCTATCAGCAAGAAGCCCTCTTTTAAAGGCTGAGATTGCAGTAGTGATACTGCATTTACTTTATTTCAGAGTGGCTCCGCCTTGCGTTACCTTATTTCGTAGAGGTCATCTGATGACTTAGGGGTCACCCTACTGCTGACGAATTTTTCAATGAACAAGTTAGTTAGGCTGGCGAAGGATCCTATGCTTCCATTTGGAATCGTGATGAACCATTGCAAGGCGGCTCCTATCAGGCTAGACTCAAACCCCTTGCACATAGCTGCTTCCCTGAGTTCCTTTTGGATCGCCACGGTAAGCATCTTCATCTTGTATTGTGCAATGTGGTTGTCGGGGTCGGAAGTTATGTTGTATGGTATGAAGAACGGAAAAGTGAACTTTCTTGGCATGTCGACAAGCGCGATTTCGTCTGTGAAGGGAGTGTATGCGTAGGAGATTAAGGCCCTTCATCTTAGGGGAGGTGCGACACCTGGGAGACCTTCAATCGTTGACTGTAAAGCCTCAAATTTATCGAAGAACATCTGCTCCAGGCGTTTGGCTTTGTCGGACTGCTGGGCGAGATCTACGGCCTGTTGTTCTTGCACGTCCATGGGGTCTCCCAACTCTCGATCGTCACCCTGATTTTCTTGGACTCCGGTTGCCGCTAGGCCGTTTCTTTCCCCTAAATTGTTGTCAGGGGATCTCCAAAGCCGGCATCCGCGGTATGGGGGCTCTGAATCTATAACTTAACACCTGGCTGGCTGTTAGCATCGATTTTGTCTCCCTGAGGGCTTCATTCTCCAGCTCGAGATGCTGAAGGTGATGTGCATCCTCTTGGAATCTTTTCGTGCAGGCCTCCACCTGCTACTTTAAGGCCTACAATTATGCGGTTTTCGCATTGGGTTCAGCTGGAGTTTGTTCTCTTCTTAGTTGTTCTATCTCCTCGAATCTTTTCTTTGAGGTTTCCAACTGAGATCTCATCTCCTCAAGGCTGAGATCGGTGTGGACGAGTGTTGTGATAGCGCAGTCGGTTTTTTCTCCTGCCATTGTGTTGTGCGGTTGTTTAAAGGAAACAAAAGGCAACAAAGCTTTAAATTTATAAAAGCTCGTTTTCTAACAATCACACAATCCGCAAGTGCACGAATATGTCATTTTATTACTTTGGGGTCGAACCACAAGGAGCAAACCTTAGCTAGATGGATCTAAGCTTTGGGAATACACACTCAAGTCTAATCTTAGCAAATAAGAAAGGTTGGGTTTTGTTTTGGTTTTCTTAATAATCTAGAAATGAAAGCAAGGCAAGAAAGCAAACATAAACTTAAAAGATGTTAACTTCAAATAAACTATAAACTAAGATGATGGACCCATCAATGTTCTAATGGATCCACTTAGAAAGATGGTAATGATGGTGTTAGATCTAGCTATTAAGCACAAATCCAGGACCAAAGGCAGAACTAGCCTAATCCACTCTCATGGCAAAAGCCATTTGCTTATCAATCGCATTCACTCACGCTCTCGCATTATTGCAAATGATAAATCGATTAGGAATCATTAAGAGCAAGCCCATATAGTCATTAATCAATCTAGCAAAAAACTCTCATTGGCTAGATTGAAATAGCAAGTATTTGGTTCTCCTAGACATTTCATCGAACACCATCGAACGATAAAATGCATACAAGTCTAGATCTTAGTTAGATACTCTAGAACCTAGCATTAAGAACACCAAATCCTTTGTAAACCTAAGATTAGCCATCCCTAACACCATATCACAACATAATCTAAGTAGATCTAAACATTCATGGTTCCATCAAAAGAGACTACTCACACAACATAGAGAAAAAGAAAAGAGATGAAGAGAAAGATAAAGATTTCATAGATAGAGATAGATGTTTGATCCGAGAAACAAACTTAAAAGAGAGACTCTTGATCTTAAAGATCAAGAGAGAATACAATCTTGAAAGTTATAAAAGTGTGTTCTTGTCGTAGAAATGGGATACACTAATAAAAATAGGTTAAAGGGGTATTTATAGGTGGAAGAAGAGTAATTTTCGGACCAAGGTTGTCAGCCATCGGCCTCCAGGTCGATGGGAGCCAACCTGAGGTCAATGGGAGCCAACATCTTGAAGAGAAGATGTTGTTTGCTGCCAAGGTTGCTGGCCATCGACCTTATGTAGCTGGCCATCTACCTGCAGGTCGTTGGGAGCTCCCTTTTAGCAGTTTTGATGGCTTCTTGCTCCTCTTTGATTCCTTGTTTGATCCCATCTTCTCCCATTGCTTCTAGCCTTCAAATCCCTTTGATTCTTGGTCGTTTTGGCCTCTAGAATACATCATCTCAAGCTCTCAAAGTGATCTCCAATGTTGTACCTACAAATGCAAAGATAATGACATGCAAATGCAATATGTTCCTAAACTAGACTCTAGACTCAAACTAATGCATTCTAAGACTTATATGCAATATTTATAACCTAAATGCATCTAGAGCATAAAAGAAATGAGTTCTAAAATGCATTAAAAACCTATGCACATCAACTCCCTCAGACTTGTCCTTTGCTTGTCCTCAAGCAAACAACAAAGGTAAAATCCGGAAGCGAGGTTTGAAAATGAGAATCCAAGCCAAAGTATGTCTAGAAATGCTTTCAACCCAATATCTTAAAGATTAGTATCATGGTGCATAAATCACGAATACTAAGTGTACTTCGTCATACTCATCAAAAGAACTATCTCTAGGTACGTAAGTTAAATGTCCACATACCATCTCATCAACCTACCCCTTAACATTCAATTAAGTATATGGTGTGCGGTCTTTACTTATGGGCAAGAAGTCTTAATCCATTCGGCTTGGAAATAAAAGGGATGGATATTCAAAGAAGTGTTTAAAGGAGGTTTCACTCAATTTTTATGGTGGTTTTCTCTCAAAAACAAGTAATGCAAGACATGTGGCAAAATCAAGGTAGTAGCCAAACAACTTATGCATTCAAAGCTATTGCTTCCACTAGGCTACAATCCCGATTCCCATTAATCACCTACACTACCCGGATGTGTTTCTCTTCTTAAAGTTCTAGAGATCAAACCGTATATGCTCTTTCATAGCAGGGTTTTCAAGATTTCTCAATGAGATCAACAATTCCCCTTTTTCGATTTTTTCTTAGTACTAAGAGACCCTTTTGTAATTCTATCCTTTTGTAATTCTATCAAACCCTTTTGTTCTTCTAGCGATTCTCTTTTATTTTCTTTTAGGAGCCACTATCACTAAATCAAAAACTTTGAATCATTTTTCTCTTTCTTTAAAATTTATTAGTGACTCTCTTAACAATTCTTAACCCTTGAGACTTATGCTAGGAACTTACAAGGCTTTGGATCTCAGAGTCTTTTCTTTAAACACTCTTTCCCTTATATTTTCTCAATTATGCTTGCATA